>CAKALG010026865.1:0-14468 GCA_916700815.1 Helicolenus hilgendorfi | reverse complement strand
GAACAAAAAAAGAAATGCATAAATAAATAAAAATGAATAAAGCTCTAGGGGTCACCTTCATATATGTTCAGTTCTTCATAAGCTCTGAGGAGAGACTTTGCATGTTGTCCCTTCATTAGTCTTAAAGCACTGAGATGATTGTCCACGTCCCTTTTGAAAACGGAAAATAGGGGTTTAATTTTCCTCCATTTGGATGCATGGATGAATACATTTGCCATCAGTATCAGATATGTATATGTATATATATACATGTCTCTTATGAGAACCAAATACAAAAATTACAGAATAAAACTTGAATAGAAATACATCATCCTTTTTCCTACTTTATTTATTATATTTACCACTGTAACATTGTGAAGGCTTGTAGAAAAAAGGCAAATGAGAAATAAAATAAAACAATTAATTGTTGAAAATAAATGATTGAAAAAAGAAAGCCGCTTTTTACTTCTTACTTTTAATGCTTTTTACTGTTTTGCAATGTTATTTGTTTTTTTCTCTCACTGTACAACAAATTTGAAAACAGCAATGCAGGTTTAATATATAGTATTAAAATCCTTATATGTCTGAGTAGTGAAAACAAAAATATCTAAAATGAAATATAAGAAAATAAATATACATACATTGTAAATAATACAAATAAACAATATAATAAATGGTCTTCAATTTAAATTAGATTAGTACATTAAAGCTCTATTCATTTGTACAATCTTACACCTCTTAGCAGTAGTTTTGCAGTAGATTTTAAATTCATATATTTCAGAGAGAATATACGACATTCTAGATACATTATTCTGATATGGGCCATTGTTAATAATGAGTACTTTTACTTTTTGTTATTTTGATGCCAATACTTTTAGGCTTTTACTAAGACTTTTACTTGTGACAAAGTATTTCTACACTATTTCTACTTTTAAGTGTCCACATCTGTGAGAAAAAGATTATTTTTTTGCTGTGACATCTCATCTTCTCAATCAAGTTTTTGCCAAGAATAATGCAAAACTTTACAATGAGTTGAAGCTACAATATTGACATCCTTGATGAATATACTGACAGCGAGTTTCTCTGACAATTAGTTTGAGTGAATGAGTGGTCTATAAACTCAGTTTCTACATTACAAAGATACATGTTTTTGTGGCGTGATGTTGTTACCAAAGCTTTATTTACATGAGAGGAGATTCTGGCAAAAAAGCTTCAAATCTCACTGGTCATAGTTTCACTTTAGCTGTAATACACAAGGTTTTGGCAAATATCAGCCAGACGTTTTCAGCATGAACAGACTCAGTCATGTCATATTTCATAATTAATTGTTTATTTCTTTCATAGCGTGTGGCTTCAGAGAGGCCAGCCTCACAGACTGGAATGCTGATACAGGAGCTCTATTACATTTGTTTTATATCTTCATCAGTGTGAGGTAGAAATGTGGGGTTGTGACAAACTTGAGCAAAACATGAATGTTGTTTCTCGATCTCAATGTTTGAAGAAATACATTTTACATGAGCTGAAAAACAAAGTACATTTACATAGTATAAAATTTGAACCATAGGATACTCAATCCACAAAGCTGAAAAAAAAATCTGACCTAATATCCTCTAATGTGGGAGCTGCTCATGGTAAATATTTTAAAGCCACAACATTTAAATTAACATTTTTTTCATACAGCATTTAATAAAATGCACTTAAGCAACTTCTTCATGCACTGCAATGCACTATAAAATTTATAACAATGCTCCTTATTAGGGCAGACAGCGACATGATTATAAAACCCGGCTTAAAAACAACATGCACTCATTTTAATGAAACTACATGTACAAAGGTCATTTCACAACAGTGCCTTTACAAACAGTCTGTACGGGTTTCAAACCCCAAATATTACAAGTGACATTTAATTCACAAGACATAATCCTTGTTGACTTCTTTACATTCCCGTTATCATTCATGTTGCTGTGGATGCGTATTCTGAACCATTAAACAAGTGGGTGAGCCGATGAACGTCTCTGTACGGTCTTCAAGACATCAACGCACTTGAGACTGGCTTCCCAGAAAATCTTGTTTTTTTTTTAAATTAGGGAAACCTGCCCAAAAGTACTTTAAGTACACTTAGTATGCAACAAGCTAATTTGTTCACAACAAATTAAAGTTTTTAGAAAACATACAAAACAAACACAGTGGAACGCAACAGAAGCTGATTGATGTGCACCGAGCAGAGTACAAATGCAAACACAAATACAAAAACACATGAGTAACATTCTGAACCCAAAATCTTTAAGATAATGTAATTCATTTAAAGAAATAACTGCCATTGATAAATACACATACAAAATGCAGATTGAGACTGATGGGACAGAAGGAAATAACATATAATTGATTGTCGTAGAGGGAAAGGTGATGAGGTGATTGCACAGGTTATATTAGCGATATATTTATGATAATCAAGAGATAGGTGTACCTAAACATAAAACACTCCCAAAGCTAAAATCTCTGAGATGTCATTCAGTCTAAAAAAAAGACTTATGGTCAGTTTAACTGGCTAGTTTGGCTAACGTGACTTTGCAAATGTGAGTTAGAAGTGAAACTGAATCAAATCAGACGTTGGTCATGTTATAATGCAGAGGTTTTCAAAGTCTGAGACTGTGGGCCTCCCCTCAGACAAAGCTCAACCCCCCTTTAGTTTACTTGCTTAGTTTCGCTCAATCCCTGGATGTCTAAGGGATCATGATTATGTCATGATATCAGTTTTTCACAACACGATTATCGTGGCCAAAATAATTCACGATAACGATACAGTAATATCGTGATATTTATAAAATATTTGAAGAACAAAGACATGCTATCAATCAAATTCATCTTTAACTTTGTTTATTGTGCATTTTGTCTCTTTTTTTGGCAAATTAATTACACTCAAAATACGAGTGTAGGGAGGTGGAGAGAGAGTCTGTAACCATAACTGTACTGTATATATAAATGATGGATTACGATATCATCACGATGTGACGATATTATCATGTGTATTATTAACATGATTTCAATATTTTGTTTTTAAATATCATGGTTATCGTCAAAATAGGTATATCGCGACATCCCATAGACACTCAACAATTGAGCCAAGATAGCCTAATATTGCAGTTTGATGTAACTTTAAACTACACCAAATACATAAAAAAGGTCTGTCCTGAAGACATTTATTAGTTTTTGACTATGGAAAAGCAGTAAAACCCCCCAAAACTAATCTCTTTAACCAAATCACACACACTTAGGCTATTCTATGTGATCTTCTTTTGATAAGTAATGTAATATTTTTTAATTTCCATTCACTGAGCCTCTCTTGAAACAGTGTGGACACCCCCCCCCCCCCCCAGGGAGACCCACCTCCTGCTTTGAAAACCTCTACTGTAATGCACTGTGTGGTAGATAAATGTTATGAAAGACAGTCCATATGAATACAGATTAAGGATTAATTAATTGAGGTTTGAGTTTGTTTTTGTACCTGATTGGAGTTCTCATTCCAACTATTATTTAAATGTATATAAAGTAGATAACTGTATATTAATGTCTTGCACCTTTGAGGAATTTGTGTTAGTTTCAACACTGAATAGCGAGAAAACTATTACAAAGCATGTTTCAGTTCTTCGTTGTAGGACTTTCAGAATAGTCATCCTGTACTTAGTCTTTGTAAAAGCCTGAATTCTCAATTTAACAGCATGGCCATTAAAATACCAGTTGTTACTGCGCCAATGTTCCCAAATACCAACATAAACAAATACTTTACAGCTTCAAAGTACACTTTTAAGTAAGTACTCAGATTAACTAAGTATTTGGACTTTTAAATTAAGTTAAATTCCACTTCCACATGTAAGATTTCTGTTTGTTGATACAGCTCATCTGTTATCTGCAAGCTAATGCTAAAGTATGTATGTGATCAACATGAGAGCATGGTAAGGCTTAGATAAGACTAAAACAAGTTGAAAGGCTTAGTTCAGAAGGTAAAGTTCATATATAATCAACTTGAAGTGCCATAAAGACATTAAAGGAGATGAGCACAGTTGCAGCTGCAGAGGATTCCTTTTCCATTCAGTTCAGAGCGACTGAGTTCAGAGCCAGAAAAATTCAAGATTACCACACTGCGTCAGTTCCAGAAAACATTCCAAGTGTCATCCTGGCTTTCCAATCCCAGATTATCTTAATCTACCAAGGATTCCTGAATGACTGCACCATGCATCGTTAAAAAATCAAGGGGTCACTGCAGGATTTTGGACTGGGGTTCCACGGTAAACCCCAGGAGAGACAAAGAAGAGTACCTGAAGTGGAGACAGTTCTGGTTGCTGGAGTGATGGGGTGTCACTCTGTAGTGTCAGAGTCCTGGCTGTTATACTCAGCCGTCTCCATCTTGAGGATGTAGGGAATGATGCTGTCGATAGAGACGTTACCTATCAAGCCAGTGAAGAAGAGCTCCTCTGTGATGCCCGAGTTCATGAGGCGCAGGGCTGGGAGACGAGTCAGGATACGGGTCAATCTGGGGAGACAAGCACACAACAATTCCTGCAAAGTCATCTTGAGATCTCGGGTTTATAAACTGCTAAGCGTTTTTCTTATCGTGCATTCACAGTGCAAAAGCCTTCAAGAGCCAAATCAGTTAGCCAGACAGACATTTAAATCCTCTATACCAGCCTTTTCTTTCTTATGTAACCACAAGTACCCTCTGGGCTTCACATACTCCAGGTTGGCTCTGTACTTTAAGATCTCAAGGAATAGAGGATACTTTTCAGGTTTCAAAGTAGGCAGCACTTATTAAAGATTTAACTACATATCAGGGTGAACCTCTTTTAACCTTACTTCAACGATCACCTGTGATTCACTATGGCTTATTATGGTGGAGAGGTTGACTGGTTAGACTGGAGGTATGCATATACAGTACCTGTAGGTGTCATCTGGGTAGGTTTTCTGCACGTAGTCCTGCAGCTCCATCAAGGCTTTCTCCTGGAACTTCTCAATTTGCCCGCTGCTATCCACACCGGGGTGATCTGATGAGTCAAAACACTTGTTTTAAAAAATGCAAATACAGGTCAATTATTCAAATCACGCTCACTCTTCCATGGACTTCTTTTCATGTGACTGATAAAAGCTTGAATGTCTAAGAGAAAAAGAAACTCACCAGGGCTGAACAACACTATAGCTTTCAGGTAGGCGTATTCGTAGCTGTCAGTCTCCAACCTCGTCATGCTGTTACAGAACTCCTGGAACTTCCAAATGTGCTCCATCACCTGCTTCACCCTCTCCCCCGAAAGCTTGTCTGAGAGAGAAGAAAATGTTCGATATATGAAGATCCATAAGGCAAATTAGTGCGGTACTTTACATTTCGGGTAAGTTGCTTTCAATCCTTTAAACTGTATGCACAATCTAGTCAACAATGCCACAAGTGGTTGACAAATGAAAGAGGCAATGGAAGAAGACATATCTACAGTCCTCCCTAGTAGTTCTTCTATGTTTTAGGTTTAGTTTGTTATGAAAACAACAATCACATTTCTTGACTCCTTATATGTGTGTGTGTGTGTCCTACTGAGACATGATGACGAGGTCTGTGGTCCATACCGTCCTGGATGCTGCTTTGAAGGTGGTTGATGATGGCAGCGAGGATGGTCGACAGGTTCATCTCATGAGCGCACTGAGCAAGACCCAGAGTGAACAGCTCATTCCAGCAGGCTCGCACCAAACTGGTGTTGGCCTCCTGACTGAGACAGACAGAGACAGAAAAACAGATATGTGTGAGCACACTGTAGATAGACACTGTAGATAGGCGTAACTGTATAATTTAAGTCGCCGTGTGTCAAATACATTCTCACCCAAGAGCTGAGAAGGCAGGGATGGAGCGTGCCCAGTGCATGGAGAGGAAGAGAAGTCTGGATGCTGACTCACAGATGTAGTGGACATTCAGATACTCTGGCATGGGGCTGGGCATGGTCAGCTAGACAAAGAGGAAAAGACAAAGGAGGACATAGGAGAGAACATTATAAAATAACCTTTGACCCCCAAAATCTAATTAGTTTGTTTCAAATTTAAAGAAATTCCCTCAAGGCATTCCTAAGATATCGCGTTCACAAGAATGGGATGGACTTAAGGTCACAGTGACCTTGACCTTTGACCTACGGCTGTGGCATAAATATATTTGACAAATGACTGCTTACAGATGATATCGAAGTGAAAGAAACACAGAAAAGAAAACAAGCTACTTGAGCAGGCTTAGTATGTTTCGTCAGAATACAGTTTCAGCTTATACCAGTAGGCAACCTCTGGGTCTGAGAAGTGAACCAAAGCGGAAGTGCCAAAAGGCCCTTGTTGGCCAAAACAAAGGCAACATGAGGCGACGCAACAGTCGGCCTTCGTTGACGCTAGTTCTTTGATGTTGGCTTGGTGTGTCTGGGCATTTAAACTTTCTTTCTAACAGCCAGCAGGGGGCGACTCCTCTGGTTGGAAAAAGAAGTCAGATTGTATAGAAGTCTATGAGAAAATGACCCTACTTCTCACTTGATTTATTACCTCAGTAAACATTGTAAACATGAGTTTATGGTCTCAATCGCTAGTTTCAAGTCTTCTTCAATTAGGCATGATGTTCATTTAGTAAATTATGGTCCCATTTAGAGTCAAATAGATCATAAAGCTGGGTATGCTTTCGGTGAAAATGCTGAACTTGAGGCTTCAGAACAGCAGTCCACAAATCAATGGGTGACGTCACGGTGACTACGTCCACTTCTTATATACAGTCTATGGCTAACACACAGTATTGAGGGTGTAAAGTAAATATGCAATTTGTATTCCTAAATGATGAATAATGAAAATCCAATGTGTATGAGTTGCCTCCACCCACCTTAAAGCCGACATGGCTGTCTGTGAGTAGCGGTCCTTCCACCTCAATGATGGGGGTCTCCTGGTCTCGACCAATCAGCTGGATAGTTGTTCCACTGACACACTGCGGCTTATCTGCCAGACTCTGTCCGATGCCTACTTCAGGTGGGTTGAACACTTTGGCCAGGGTGTCAAAGGCACTGTGAGCAACATACACACAACTTTAAATTACCTGATTTGACAGAAAACCCTGCAATATAAATGTGTCGTGGCATTTTTGGATATTGTTTTGAGACAAACATGCTCAGTTTTAAATAATCGCCTTCCAGAGAGGCCACTAGCTCAACATGTGTTGCCAAGACCTGACCAAGAAAAGCTGAGAATTCACAAAGGGTCTGTTGAAGTGAGTACATGCTGCAGATACCTCTCACAAACTCCCCTCCTCTCTGTGCACTGCTGACTGACCGTGTTATCTCGCTGGCTGATTGCTCCTCGTGTTGACTGTCTGAGGTATCACCATTGTTTAGATTCTCTCTTAGTGAGTCACTCAGGTTGGCCAGTGATGTCACCACATTGGCTAGTGTCCCCAAGTCCCCCTGCCCAGGATCCATCTGAAGACAAATGAAACAATGCAGATTGTTTTACATCAAATAGGTCAGCTGAACCGGGATCCACTATAGACACAAAATAGGGGGTCCTAAACTGAGAGCAAAGCACAAAAATGTGTCGCCTGCAACGACATGGAATGACAGATGCTACTTAAACATAAAACATATTAAAGGGATAAATAAAGATTGAAAAAAATAAAGAATTTGCTGTTCAAAAAACAAACCTGCTTTAAAAGGGGCAAACACTGTACAGATTAAGCCAGATTTTAGTCGTGAATAGGTCAGAATCTCTGCCATATGTTGTCATTTGACGTGCAGTTTGAGGGGATTCACGACGCCTGATTAATTGCCTGAACGATCAACAACATGGCTCTTGGATGATTAGATGGATTTCTGGCAGGACAGAAATTTTGGTTAGCTGTCTTGCAGTTTGAGCAGTTCCTGATTTCCCTCATTGCTGCTGTCTAAAGATCCATAATAAACTGTAGTGAGCGTGTTTTAATATTATTGGAGTAGTATTTTACATGTTGTGGCTAAAACTGTACTCTTGAGTCAGACAGCTGGGATATAAAAGACTGTCGGTATCTTCCAGCCATCTGCAGCTCCATAGTTTTCTTTTTTTTTTCCAACTTTCTGTCAGCGTAGGAAATAAAGGGGGGCAAAGGACAAAAATGCATCTAAGAAATCCCAGAGTGTCCCTAAAAACCGTGATTGAGGGGTAAAAATTGCCCCCAAGATTTCAGAAAAAAAATTAAAAAAGAATCAGTTTAGGCCAATATGCTAATCCTACATTAATCCATCATTTTATTTTCATTCAATTCATTTAATTTCCATTTCTGTCTCTAACACACACAAACAGTGCTTAAATTTTGAACTGTCACCTGGCACCTGAATTTTGTGTTTTCCTTGACGTAAATAGATATTTGCATCATAAATTGGTGCACACAAATTCACCTGAAAGCAGGCAATGAAGTGTTTAATGCTCAAAATGTTCTGGGGGAGGACACCCAGCTTGATGTGTCCCCACCAGTGTTGAAACGAAACCTACGCCCTTGCATGATACCGTCATAACCATGAAGGAATCTTTATGAGACCAAGTTTACATTGTTTGAGATCTTTGTAATGACAATTTCACATTAACCAGGACAACATAACCATAGTCATAAACATGCCATAAAATTCAAGTCCAATTTGTACCACTGTAGTAGAGTTTATGGAAAATATTCCTGACATGATTAAAATGGTCTCATGACAGCCAATGTCAGAACCAACCACATATGACAGCGTAATGTATTGTTAACACATCCTAAATAGTTACAACTGTCTCCTGCTTTCTCTCACACATACAGATGATTGTTCACTTCTCTTTGGAACAGCAATAGTATGCTTTTTATTTACTCATGTCGGCACAAAGTGGTGATTACTGTATGCTTTTTAATCTGGGCTCACTTCACATCAAAAACAGCAACTATATGCAGTAATTACTATTTTTTAAAAGTGCCCCCAAAACTTTGTAAATGCCCATATTTTTTAGACCAAAATACTTTTTTTCTAATTTCCTACACTACTTTCTGTTCATAGTAGAATAATTGCTGCCTTTCTCTCTTTTTGTCAGCATTGAGGACACAGTTATGTTGTTTGAATAAACTTTATTGGAAATGTCAATGGACAAAACTGACTGGATGTACAATGTGAACGTTAAAGTTGTATGTACTGGCATAACGGCAGATTAAAACGTGTGTGAGTTAACACACAGTACAAGATGAACAGCTTTACAGACTTTCAACCTCAAACTTCTTTATTTTGCTGACCCCAGAATATTAAGCACCAAATATACCAGACTCACAACAACAAAAGTCCGCCTGACAGATCATACTCCTATTAGGAGCAGAAGGAGACGGACAGCAGCAGAAGAGACAGGCAGATGTTATGTTTACGGTACTTGCAGTGAGAGCTGTACCTTTGAGTCAGCGGCCAGCAGCAATGTTCCATCACTCTGGATGACCGGCTGCTGGATATTAACCAGCATACCCTGGTCCAGCAGGCTGGATCTGCACACGACACAGAGCATCATCAACATCCAGTTCACATAACAACATCAACAGCTGAGAGATATAGAAGAAGAGGGCCTGAGGTTTGTCTGTAGGTCTGATTCCCACTGACCTGGAGCCGTCTGTCTCTGTATCGGAGATAAAGGTTGGCGTGGCGATGAGTGGACTGTTTAGGTCCTTGCGAATGTAGATCTTTTGGGTGGAGGCCGCACAGTTTGCATGCTTCTCTCTGGGCACTACGTCGATGGGCTTCCTCTCACTCTGGACAGCTGAGGATAAAATACAGCAAAAAATTAGAACTACTGTTACTGTCTATGGCCGACAAGAAAAACTATTTTTTATATTTTATATTAAATTTAAGACTTTTAAGATTTTTTTTTGAGGGAACTGAATTTTTTTTAATACTTTTCAAAACCTGTAGATACCCAGCCAGTTCTCATTCCCAGGGTGTTAAATACCGATGCTTTGTCACGGCCGTTGCACCCTTTAGCGGCTGTTCATTAAATACAACCCCATCCCAAACCCCATCCCAAACCCATCCGCGACAGCAGGAAACGCTCAGAGAAAGCTTGCCGGGAGTGTGGTGACGTAGTTTAAAGAGTGAAAAGACACACATAGGGCTAGCATGAAGGGTCCAACAAACACAAGGCTTTCATCCAGGAGACCCGCTGTTCGTTTCCCTTGCGTTATGTTTCACTTTCACGTTACAATCAGTTGTTCATTCGTGTCCCGTGGTCACAACGTTCAGTTTAATTTTCACATTAGAAACGTAGTAGTTTTAAGCCCAGCCATGTAGTTTTTTCCTAAACCTAACTATTGTGGTTTTGTTGCCTAAACCTAAAGTGATTCCAAATGGCGTCACAAAGCTGCAGTATGTGATGAGTTGAGATGAGAACGTGCTGAGATACCCTAATAATAATACCTGATTTGTTTCTGGGTGTTTTTGTATACATGTTTTCATATGGTGTGTCCTGGATTTGGATGCAAACTCACAGTCAGTCTTCATCCCCATGTCAAGGCATTTCCTCAACCGACAGAACTGGCAGCGATTGCGGTGGTGTTTGTTGATGACGCAGTCCTGTTTACTGCGGCAGCTGTAGGTCAGGTGCTTCCTCACGCTCCGCTTGAAGAAGCCTTTACATCCCTCACAACTGACCGCTCCGTAGTGACGTCCTGAACACAGAGAAAACCAGTCAGAGAGTGTGGGTCACTGCGTGCGTGGGTGCACCTTTGATTGCTGACAATGTGCAACAAAAACATACAGTAAGATTTGGCATCATGAGTCAAAACACACACAAATCCTCACATCACCAGGTAATGCAACTGCTTTAGTACCTGAAGCCTTGTCCCCACACACCAAACAGTACTCCACCGGCTGCGGTCGGCTCAGGTCCCCTGACTGCCCTAACAACCGCTCCATTGACACTGGATCTGTGACGATCTGAAAAGCAAAGTCAAGCACAGGCCATTAATCTTGTGTTTCACCTTAACACAATGTCAAAACCATGGTTATAACACTGTCTGGAAATTATAACAAATATCAAGACCAAGATATTGCCAATAGTGTCGTCGCTATGTACCAGGGGGTGATATTATGGGGGAACTGTACCTGTATCCGTCCTGGCATCAGGCTGTCTGCAGCAGTGAAGATGAGCTGCTTAGTGTTGTGGCTGTCCGGCGAGGCCAGGATAACCTTGCCTGCCCTTGAGCTGTCAGCCGTAGTCAGAATGAACTGCTGTTTGGGAGCACTAGACGGCTTCATCGCTGTCACTATCTGGATCTTCTGACCTGTCTGCTGGTCGGTTACAATCTGAGGGTGTTAGAGACGGAAGAGGAGAGGGAGGTGGAAATGAACACGCACCAATGGGGTTGAAGTAAAAAAAAAAAGAGAAGAGAGTGACATTGACGGTGGAAGAGATAAGTCACACGTTGTAACATCAACTTATCCGAATGCGCCGAAAGAGGACAACATCAACAGGTAGCAGCAGCAGTGTCACATTCTCTGAAGCAAACTAATGTTGAGAGTGCAGCAGTAAGTTACTTGTATTCGCTGTGGTGTTGTGGCTGGCTCAGCAGAGATGACCTGAAAGCGCTGTGGAGACTCACTCATCACTGAGTCTGAAGGAGAGGATGACACCTACAATTTTAAACACATTTTAACAAGTAAAAATACACATTATAAACATTATAAAGTAGTAAAAATACACATTATAATCAACATGTCAGCAACACACATATATTTCACTTGAGTCTGTACAAGACATAGAAATTACATTATAGAACGCTTCAATGGAATTACATTGCTAGGCAACAGCTTGGGTCCATGTTTACTTCCTGTCAGCTGATGTCATTCACATTGGCTTTGTCCAAAATTGCATACTATGCTCTATATACCCAATATGTGTACTATCGTTCAACGTACTGTTACTACTTTTACATACTACTGTGAATAAACAGTAGCATGCATCTTTTCGGACGCACTCAGTAATAATTTACGTCATCACTTCCCGAGAGCCTCCTTGCCGGTTGGAGCAGTGTAACCATGGTAACCAGTGGCAACCTCATGTGACCAAAACAGCGGTTTGTATAAAAAAAATAATTTAAAATGTATTTTATGTCTAGCAAAGTGAAATCTTATACTTACAGTTAAATTGAAGCGTTACTGATGTTACAGAGCTGTCCTTCAACGTCCGTTATGAAAGTTGTCGTCACTACCGCCTTGCATTGTGGGATATTTATGCCGTCGTAGTGGCCAGCGTTGCATACTGTAATATTTCACCAGAGATAGTATGCAATTTGCGTACTATTGGTTTCATTCTAAGGTTTTGGACATACTGAAATATTTCACATGCTGTTTTAGCGTTTGAAAAAGCATGTTAGTATGGAATTTTGGACGCAACCAAAGACAGAAGCAACAAATTTAAAAAAACTTCATATGGGTTATATGGAACAACTCAGACTGCCAGCAAACAGTACATCATGAAAGTCTCCCTCTGCATGCTCACCTCTGCCTCGTGCTCAGAGTCCACTTTCTGCTGAGAGAGCAGATTCAGGTTGGTCGTCATGACGATGTAAGGTCATTAGTGAGGTCTGTTTGGAGAGATGCCACAGACAATCAACTACAAAGGTGCAAACTGTCACAGAAGAGCAGGCTAACGCTACGACAGCTTAATACATTTGGTGGTGGGTCATGGAGGAAGCATAATGATATTGATTGAAATACAAAGTTTTATCTGTGATGAAAGTTAATATCTTCTTGATGATTTAGAGAGGAAGTTTTGTCTCATTTGTGTGACATGGATGAAGTAGCACAGCAATTTCTCAGTGGGATTACATTTTTGCTCCACTGTTTTGACGCACTGTTAAAAAAATAAGGTGTCCAAAAAAAAATGTTGTCACCAAAATAAAAACGTCACTCAAGACAGCAAAATAACTTTCTTTTTAACATAAAACATCAAATCATAAGTTCGCACATGCAATCATTTCATTGTGATGAACAAAAGAGAAATAAAATTAACCAAATTATCAATAACATCTGTTTACTGCGCCATATTGTGTCTGTCTTTAACATCAGGTTATATACTGTATATATTCTTCCATGTCTACTTAATACTCTTCCTGCTCTGACACCATAGGTAAATATTTTGTCTGACAAATCCAGCCTTGGCATGCCTGCAGTGATGTCACCACCAACCGAGTCTATGACCTCTCCAGTGTGACCTAGACATGAGATTTGAGAGACCGTTAATAACCAGATTACACTACAGTCTGATGGAACCTCACGTTGTCTAATACAACACTGTAACGGAAAACTGATGTCCCTCCGTAGAAATGTTTTGTCACCTTTTATATAAACTTCCCTACGGCTGCTTTTCCTGCTGTCTTTGCTTCCAGTTTTAGGAAACAAACCCGTTGTGTTCCTTTACATGCGTCTTCATACTGATAATAGCCAAAAGTCTCAGCATATTCGCACACAGAGAATTAGCTGACACCACAGAATAAGATTTTACTTCACTGGAAACAAGAATGCAAACATTGTAAGCAGAGAGTTAGCACTTTTGTTAGCCTAAATGTTTGCTTTCTATGTGATAGTTGTGTAAAACAGCAAAAAGAACTGCTTGAAAAGAACTATGAATCATCAAAAGGTAAGTGAACACATTTTTTTTAACATGGTTGGCAGAAGTGTATCAAATCAGTGGAGAAACACTGTAATAAACAGGGTGACCAGATCCCAACAAACCAAATGTGGGACAAAGAGTATGTTTGTGTGGGACAATGTGGGACACGTTAACAAGGCTGAGGGGTAGTCTACAATTTTGATATACTAATGTCTATCTAACTTAAATAGTAAACATTTATATTCTGCCCCTTATCTTGTAACATCTCTATGCTTTGTCTGAATGCATCCATAGATCGGCACATCTCTTCTTGAGCCGCACGTTTCTTGTGAGACTCACATGAACTGTGTCGCTTCATGTCGTATTCCCCCCTGTGTTTGAAATTGAAAAATAACTAGAAAATTTCACAAAAAACTCTGAGAAAGTGCGGCTTAAAAAGAGATGTGCCGATCTATGGATGCATTCTGGCAAAGCATAGAGATGTTACGAGGTAAGGCGCAGAATAGAAATGTTTAGACATTTGGACATTATATCAAAATTGTAGACTACTTCTCAGCCTTGGTAACATGTCCCACACAAACATACTCTTTGTCCCACATTTGATTTGTTGAGATCTGGTCAAGTGGGACACCCGGTCACCCTAGAAAATAAAGTATTAGGATACAATTTAAATGCACCAAATGGTACGTAGAAAAACAAAAACATAAACATCCCCCCTACACATATGAAAACCTATAAAACTGTATATCAATTGTGAGTGACCACAATGCATTGGGGCGGCAGTAGCTCAGTCCATAGGGACTTGGCATAGGAACCGGAGGGTCGCCGGCATGGACTGAGTGTGAACTGGTCGC
>CAKALG010026864.1:0-25597 GCA_916700815.1 Helicolenus hilgendorfi | reverse complement strand
AGCTCCTCCTGCTGCAGCCGACGGACAGGACAGCCAGCCTACACACTTCGTCTTGCCCGATTACCCCAAAGTGGAGATAAAGCGCAACGCAGTGACGGACGATTACAAGATCTCCAGTCAGGTTCTGGGCTTAGGCATCAATGGAAAAGTTCTTCAGTGCTTCAGCAAGAAGACTGGAGAGAAGTGCGCACTGAAGGTACTGAAGTCACCTGACACTCTCTGTGTGTATGTTACAAACAGGTAGAGGATAGATGCACCCCTTCAGCTCACTTTACACACCTCATGTAAACCTAAAGAATCCAACCATGTCATACTAGCTTGTCAGGAACGCTCCACACTTGCACTAAATTTTGGCGATGACCATTTTCAAAGGGGTCCCTTGACCTCTGACCTCAAGATATGTGAATGAAAATGGGTTGTATGGGTACCCACCAGTCTCCCCTTTACAGACATGCCCACTTTATGATAATCACATGCAGTTTGGGGCAAGTCATAGTCAAGTCAGCACACTGACACACTGACAGCTGTTGTTCCCTGTTGGGCTGCAGTTTGCCATGTTATGATTCAAGCATATTTTTATGCTAAATGCAGTACCTGTGAGGGTTTCTGGACAATATTTGTCATTGTTTTGTGTTGTTAATTAATTTCCAATAATAATATATACACACATTTACATAATGCCAGCATGTTTGCAGTGACGGACAATTATAAGAGCTCCAGTCAGGTTCTAGGCTTAGGCATCAATGGAAAAGTTTTTCAGTGCTTCAGCAAGAAGACTGGAGAGAAGTGAGCACTGAAGGTACTGAAGTCACCTGACACTCTCTCTGTATGTTATAAACAGGTAGAGGATAGATGGATCCCTTCAGCTCACTTTACACATCTCATGAGTAAACTTCACTTAAAGTCCAGTCAGCATTTGTAAACATAAAAGTTAAATATACATGCTCTTACAGCTTGATTGAAAACATTTTGTTTGTTTTCCAAATTATCATACTTGAAAACATCAAAGCTGTCCCAAGGCCAAAGAAATTCTTAGTCAACTAACACTCATACAATAGTTTGCCGACTAATCAATTACTTGATTTAATATACAGAGTTTCTCCACATAATCACACAAAAGCACCACTTTAAATCTTGTGTTGGAAATGTGCGCATACGTTTCTTAGAAATAAGTTCAGCATGAAAAAACGTTAAAAAAAAAGACTTAAAAAATCTTAGTCGACTAAGAACAAAACAACCGATTAGTCGACTAATGGACTAAGACGGGACAGGCCTAGAAAAAATAGTTTTACTTGTGTGTTTACAAACATGAAGTTGCTATTTTTGTCAGTGTGTGGAAGTAGTTTTAGTCACTGTCAGTCAGTTTGGAATAACAGGCAGCAGAGGGATATATTGAGTATTTAATTTTGGAGGTGAATCTTCTGTTTAGATTCAGACCATGAATTTAGGGATGGGCGATAATTCAATATCATAATTTATCGTCTTTCAATGGAATCGTATCGTGATGAAATCATATATCGAGATATCGTGACACACAAATATGTCGTCTAAATTGATAATAACAAGGACAAACTAACTCAGATTTCTCAGAAATTCTGATCAAACTCAGTTAAATCAAAGTATTGTCTTAATCTGATTACTCTCTTTTTGTGTGCGTGCATGTAAACATAGTCAGTGTATAGCTGGAAATATTTATTTAATTTTTCTCTATTATTTCACTTCAAACTATTCTGTTCGTTTTGAACTTAAGTTCTTATTTAAATGAGAAAATACTTTTCTTTTGTCAATTATTTAATTCACAAAATAAATAGGCTTTACCATGTGGTTATTTCATTTGGACTATTTATTTATTGAACTACGAGAAAACGTGCTATATCATGATATATATCGTTATCGAGATATGAAATAACCTATATTGTGATAAAAGATTTTGGCCATATCGCTCAGCCCTACTTGAATTGATCCTTTATATAAACAATTGAAAGTTGTATACAAGGATGAAGTGCTAATAGTGTGTGTGGAAATGTAATTGTTTTTTATTTACTATGTTATTAGTGCCATCTTGATACATCTTGATGGAAACATTGTTTGGTCTGTGTGTTTAAAATCTCAGGGTTGGAAAGTGGGTTTACTATTTAGTCTGTAGCCAAGATTCAAAACCTTTGACCTTTATTGAGGTCAGATGTCTGTCGCAGACATAGAGGACACTACACAGACTAACTCTGAAGCTTTTAATAGTGACGAACAAAACCCATCTTTGTTCTCCAGTCGCAGTGCACTGACCATTTTGAATGTACATGTACCCGCTGTTCACATTGGGTTTGACATACTGTAACATGTTGTCCACTGAGCTCACATGCTCTACACGTGGACAGGCTGAATGTGATCATGGAGCTGGTGTTTAGTGGGATAGTCACTGGATCAGATGGACGTTAAGGGGCGCACGGTCACCCAGCCATGTGCTATGACATGTTACGCTGCTTTATAGAGACACGTGGATTTTGACAGTGACACCTTGGAGCAGTGGAAACTTCATACATGGGTAGAGGCACACAAGCACAGGTCGTCAGGCTGTCACCACTGCTGCTGGGGCACAGACACGGAGAGATTTACTGGCTTACAGTAATCCATCTGGATCTGAGCTGCCAAACCAGACAGCAGCAGCAGTGGCACAAGTAGAGCTGTATGGTAGACCCACAGTAGACTCTGGGATAGAAAGAGAAACAGAGGAGGAGAAGGAGAGTGAACTGCAGCAGAAAATAGGAACTCAAAAACAAAAGACAAAAAGCCCAGAGGGATAGGATGCTTGATAGCTTCATGTCAGACTGAGAGGGAGAAGAACACAATCACGGTTTAGAAATGACAGCAGAGAGAATGATGAAAATATATTGTTGCCAAAAAATCTTCAGGCTTCTTGCTGAATTGAATCTGAATTGAAAACACTGAACTGTTTACATGGTAATAGAAACTTTGGTAACACTTAATTTTACAGGTCCGCAAATTTCATAGTAATTAGGTGATAATTATAAAGTAACCTATTTGAAATTTCTTTGGAATTACTGCCAAATTACACCAATATTTACCTCAAAATGTATCTAAAATTACTTTATTATAAACATTATTTAATGGACCAATTTCAGAAATTGTTGTCGCTATTAGTCAGTTAGACACAGCGGAGTTTAATTTGCAAGTGAAGCCAATGCTTAAGTGCCTTAAACCTGCATTCTTTCTAATAGCCAACAGGGGGCGACTCCTCTGGTTGCAAAAAGAAGTCTGATTGTATTGAAGTCTATGAGAAAATGAGCCTACTTCTCACTTGATTTATTACCTCAGTAAACATTGTAAACATGAGTTTATGGTCTCAATCACTAGTTTCAAGTCTTCTTCAATACAGCATGATGTTCATTTAGTAAATTATGGTCCCGTTTAGAGTAAAATAGACCATAAAGCAGGGAATGCTTTAGGGCGGGGCTACTTTGTGATTGACAGGTCGCTACCACGCCGTTGTCCGGTCTGGGAGTTGTCCGTGTTTTTGTCTTTAACCCTTTCACAGTGTGGTTTCAGTTCATGAAAGTTAATTATAACCTTTTTGGTCGCCTAAAAATGTCTTATTCAACTTTCGTTTGTACTTAACTCCACCATCTTGTGTCACTTCTGGTTGCAAAAGACAAAGACCAAGTACGGACAAAAACCAAGATGGCGATGGCCAAAATGCCAAGCTCTGGACTTCAGAACGGCAGTCCACAAACCAATTGGTGACGTCACGGTGACTACGTCCACTTCTTATATACGGTTAGATAAAAAACATTGGAAAATAGGGTTCAGGTTGGAAAACACAGAGAATGTGTGTCATTCTGTTAAAATGTTTTTCTGTGTAGTCATGTAACTGCTGACTGCCTCCATAACAGCATCACCTGCTACTTGTCAGACTTCAGCTTTCACCAGATATAGCTAACAGCAGGTCAGGGTGACCCCAGCTTTGAGAAAGCACCACTGTCAGCGTCTGAATCCCCTTTGCTCTCTGAAGACTCTGTTAAAAGGTTTGAGAGATAACAAAAGAAAACAGTCATGAAATCACAATATGCCTCCTCTTATAGCAGCTCTTACTGGTGTCTGTCTGTTGGTTTGCTTGTGAATTGGATTGTACTGGATGAAGTGACGGAGTGAACCTGATGGCGTTTTTATTCCACTTTATTGCCATTCAAGCTAATTTACGACTTTCCCTGCATGTATTTCTTTAATCTCAAGGCAAATAGAGAGCAAAGAGAGTGTTTGATGTGGAGGGGCGGGGGGTGAGGAGAGTTGACCGGCTCACTAGCTTTTTAATTAAGTGTTGCTCTGAGCGCTAAGCGTAATGGATGGGTATAGGTTTAATCCACTTTGCAGCAGAGCTGGAGGGGAGCCATCCTGTTAATGTAATTCAGTTACAGTCATCAGGGTTCTTTTAACTTGGATTTGTCTGACTCCTGGGAGGAGAGGGACCTGGGAGAGCAGTCCTCTTGAGCACCCCCCATTAACTGTTAATACCACTGGAAGCACGCATTTGGCCGCTGATTGTTCCATTTTAGCTCCTGAAGTGCCTTCCAGCTTAGCGCACGGAAAACTGTACAAGCTACAGATCCATGTACAGGCTTCCATTCACAGTTTGTGGGTGTCAACCTCTGTGGTCAGGCCTTTGGCATGATGTTGGCACATCTGGGTTTCCTCTCGGACCCACAGAGACCAAACAGTAATATAATGTATATTCTCAGTGGTTTGGTCAGACGCTGCATGGAAGAGAACCTGTGTGTTAAAACTGCGATCAGATCTTAAGCAGGCTCGCTGCAGACAGCCGGTGCTGTTGAACAAGTTAATTACTCTCAGAGGTTTGGGCTTAGTAGTCTCTATTGACACTTTGTCAACTCGTTGTGTGCAATTTAAGCTCATTATCTGCTTTGGAGGAAACATGCTGCCGTACTGAAGCACCATGAGGTTGTCTTGAATGAAGGCAACAGTTTGTAGTTGACGATTTTTGTAGTATTCAAAATAGCTGAAAGTGTCGATCACTTGATCACTGCCGCCTGTTCAGTTTATACAACACAGAGGAACTTAAGATAAGATAAGATGGAACTGGCTGCGCACTAGTTGCAATACAAAGTGCAAATATAAAAATCGCAAAATAATTAGGTGCAAATCCAAAATATACACAATATACTGTGTATAGTGTCAAAAAGAAAAAATCAGGTCAGCCAACAGTATGGATCATAAATATAAACAGGTCAACAGTATGGGTCTTGCTGGGTTGCAAATAGATGTATCAGATCTGTGTGATTTTATTGCCTAGTGGGGACATCACTGGGGATTTCACAATGTTTTGTGTAAAGTAGTACACTGCAGTTTACCTCTGATGTTAAGGAAAACTATTACTTGAGTTGAAAGCAGAGGCGTGTAAACTCGAGTTACATGACTCAGACTTGAGTTACAAATTTGATGACTTCAGACTTGACTTGACCAAATTATAAATGACTTGCAACTTGACATGTACTTTAACACCAATGACTCATAACTGTACTTGGACTTGAGCCTTTTGACTTCGAAATACGTGATACATTCCCCCAAACACCCCAAAATTAAAAAATGTTATTTAAAAAGTGTGCCACAAATTAATTCATTTCCTAAATCAACTAACAGTAACGCTATTTATTCCCAGTAAATTGACACTTAATTCCCCCGATCTTTTTTTATGATTAAGTTCAGTCGCACTTGTTTAAGAAACTCGTTTAAACTTGTTAAAAGGCATTCATAATTTTTGTAA
Source organism: Helicolenus hilgendorfi (assembly GCA_916700815.1). Taxonomy (NCBI): domain Eukaryota; kingdom Metazoa; phylum Chordata; class Actinopteri; order Perciformes; family Sebastidae; genus Helicolenus; species Helicolenus hilgendorfi. The sequence continues at coordinate 19,803 of CAKALG010026864.1, read as the reverse complement.
ATTTTATACATTATCTGCTGTAAAAATGTCATTACATTTAGTGAAGAGCGCATTATGACTTGTTTAGGACCCAAAATCCAAAGTTTAGGACTTAGGACTTGAGTGCAAAGACTTGAGACTTACTTGAGACTTGCAAAACACTTGTTCCCACCTCTGGCTGAAAGTTGGTAGTATAATACTGCAAGAAACTACACACGAATTATTATTATTATTATTATTAGAAATTCATCCGTGTTTTATCATTTTTAGCCATGCTAGCTGTGTGGCTCCAATGGCAATGTTGGTCTGTCCATCACTTTGGTCCAGACTGAAATATCTCAACAACAATTGGACGTATTGCCATGAAATTTAGCATAGACATCCATGATGCCTAGAGGATGAATCCTACTGATTTTGATCCCCTAACTTTTCCTCTAGCACCATGAGGCTGACATTCATGTTCTCTGGATGAATTGTAAAAACTCAGGTCCAATTTTTCCAATATTCTGGTTTACGACTAAATATCTGCAAAAATAAAATGGCATTCCCGTCAGCCTCAGCTGCACTTTGTGTTCATTGCTAATTAGCAAATGTTAGCATGCTAAACTAAGAGTGAGCTTGTGGCCTTGTTAGAGTTCACATTCAGCTCAAAGCACTGCTGCATCACAGCCTCACAGAGCCAATGGCATGACTGTAGACTTGTTAAAAACTAAAAGCAGCGATGATATATATTAGGATATTATTAAGGAAGATGCTATTAGCAGCCAGGTGTCAGTAGCAAACAATACTACTTGCACCCGACTCGGACACACATTAGATACTGTATGTGTAGGCCCTATATGTACTGCTTGTGTATTTTTCCTAAATCTAACCATGTAGTTTTGGTGCCTAAACCTAACCAAACTGCGACTGAAAACTGGAAATAATAATGAATTTAATAATAAATTGAAAAATAAGCTTCTCAAAGGACTTTCACCCCGGCCTCCGGCCTCAGCAGGAGTGTGGAAAAAAAAGCCAATTCATCGACCACAACCTACTCCTTGCATGTACTTTGTCGCTCTTTATGTTACTACTACTTTTACTGGGTGTAAATATGTAAATAGCCTAATAGCTGCTGTGTGACTATTGTCACCCGGGGGCAGTTAGTATTAATTAACTGCCATCATTTTAGTCGTAAACTAAATGTAGTGGAGTAGCAGGCCTATAGCATTAGTATCCCCTCATGCTATACTGTTATCGCTGCACAAAGCAGGCATAGACAATCATTATCATCTCATTGATGAACTGTGTGCCACCTCCTAAACCACTTTACTGTAGACTTTATGAGCAGCGCTTTATTGGTAGAAGCTGTAAACATAAACCACCTTTTTATCAAAACAGACGGACCAGCGCTCTCTAAGCCACTAATATTTAATAGAGTGTAAACATGTTGGAGCCATATGAGTGTGTGTGTGTGTAGCTTCAGTACTGTGTTGTTAAACTCAGTGGGTATTATCAGGTCAAGGTGTGTGTGTCTCTGTGTGTCTCTATGGACAGAGATGTGATTGGTTTAGAGGAGCGTGAGGATGTGGTTGATTGGTTTACCAGGATCAGGGACAAGCATGTGTTTAGTCTCCATGATATCGCCTCACATAACAAAAGAGTCCATCAGAAGATTAACTATGCGTGTCTCATCCTCTTAATTGTCTCCCCCTTAATCTTTATATGTGTATTTGATCCAACACAGTGCTCCTTTATTGTAGCCAATTCTGGTTCACTGCAGGAAATTACGGAAAGCAGCTCACATGCTGTCTGATCTGATTAAAGTCATAAAGCTGTAAATGACACAGCAGAAACAAACCTGCCCGCTCCTTTGCTTTACTAAATAGGACACATGTAGTAGTAGATCAGACAAATAAGTCACCGGAAACCCTCAACTTCTACTTTCGACACCCTGCTCCTCCAAAACACTCGGCAGCTCACTTCCTCTTTGACACTGGCGAGCTGAAACACAACGTTGTGAGCTGCTCTGACATTTGGAGTTTCCAAGAAAAGTGAAATTTTTTCACTTCATAGATCTGAATGTTTATAAATGTTCTTTTCACATTTTGAGAATTTTAAAGTCACCACCTTTTAGAGAACATGGGTTTGGTGTGTGTGAGTGTGTGTCATACGTCAGTGACTCAGTGTGTTGTGTACTCCGGGCTCAGGCCTGGTGAACAGCAGGAGATCACTCCATCCCTGTCACGTCCAAAAATAATCCTGACTGAAGATGTGTGCTATGTCAAGGTCCGCCACCTGCTGTGTGTGTGTGTGTGTGTGTGTGTGTGTGTGTGTGTGTGTGTGTGTGTGTGTGTGTGTGTGTGTCTGTGTGTGTGTCTGTGTGTGTGTCTGTGTGTGTGTGTGTGTGTGTGTGTGTGTTTCCACGCACACGTGCGTGTGTCAGACACATATCCTGTCATGTGACCAGGCTGCCTTAAGGACTATATGTGTTTATCCTCAGCTTACACATAGTGGATCAGTGAAAACAGTCAATAATTGCGTCAATGGTTTTATAATTATAAGCTTTTATTTTTTTCTTACTCTATGAAGGGTCACTGTTTACTAACTAAAACAAAATCGATACAGCATAGTATCGCGATATTTTGCGTAGCAATATTGTATCGATACACGGACGTCAAATATCGATCTTTTATTATATAAACTATTAACCTCTTAACAATCCGATGGTCATCTTAGCTTGTCAGAAACGCTTAATAACGCTCCAAAGTTAGGCTAAATTTTGGCGAGGAAAAATTTGCATATCCATTTTCAAAAGGGTCCCTTAACTTCTGACCTCAAGTGAATAAAATCTCTGAGATGAACAGAGTGAAAACTGTATGTTATTAGATAAAACAGATGTTGATAAACTGCATAATTTGCAGTTGAAAAAAGGTAATAAATCGCAATATATCTTATCACAATACTCAGCATATCACAAAATGTTTAAAATCGCAATAAGATCGTATCGTGACTTAGGTATCATGGTAATATTGCATCGTGGGACCTCTGGTGATTCCCCACCCGTAATGTGTGACTACATTAATGATATACTGTAAGTAAAAAAAAAAAAATGAAAAAAAGATTGTTTTTTTGTTGACTAAATGAGTATAATATCTGCCATGATGCTGTAATAGGTCTATAGGTATGGTTGACATTGTCACTACAACATTTATAAGGATTCTTTCTGATATCAACATTAGTGCTGCAATTATCGATTATTTTCATTATCGATTCATTTATTATTTTCTTGATTAATCCATTAATCGTTTTATACTATAAAATATTTCAAATATCCATCACAGTTTCTTAAAGCCTAAAGTTACATCTTCAAATGTTTTGTTTTGTCAAACCGACAGTCCAAAACTCAAAGATATTGAATTTGCAATTATATAAAACAGAGATAAGCTGCAAATATTCACAGTTGAGATGTTGGAACCAGGGAATGTTTGCCAGGTAAATGACTCAAGCGATTAATCGATTATCAAAATAGTTGCAGATTAATTTTCTGTTGCTCCACTAATCGATGCGCAAACTCATATGTTCCCATTGTTCATTCTATGAGACCAAAAGCTTCATATATGTAGAGCAAAAACTTAAATAATTAATTTTGTTAGTGGTTACAGTTTGCTCTGAAACATTAATTTGGACGACAGAAATTTGTAGAACTATAACATGATTATATAAATGTGATGCGGTTTCACTGAAATTTGATCAACAACAATATTGAACCAGCGTGGAATTTAGCCCTGACATACACTGAAAATTAAATATTCATCGTATCGCATCTCTCTCTCTCTCTCTCTCTCTCTCTCTCTCTCTCTCTCTCTCTCTCTCTCTCTTTCTCTCTCTCTCTCTCTGTCTCCCAGATTCTCTACGACAGCCCCAAAGCCAGACGAGAGGTGGAGCTCCACTGGCGAGTGTCAGGAGGGCCGTATATCGTTCGTATCCTCAGCCTGTATGAGAACATGCATCATGGGAAGAAGTGCCTGCTCATCATCATGGAGTGGTAGGAGTCACATTTCGCCTCCTTCACTTTACACACCCTGGGTACTTTCCTTAACAACCATGTATTTCATTGTTATTCATTTAGTGCAACTTATCAGATATCAGTCATCTTAGTAAACTAAGATTTCTTTAGTCGATTAGTAATTTTTTTTAAGCTTTTTCATGCTGAATAACTCATCTCCAAGAAACTTAAGAGCGCATCCCTGGTAAATACAAGATTGAAAGTGGTGCTTTTGTGTGATTCTTTGTGGAGAAACTCGTGAAATAAATTAAAACTAATCGATTAGTCGTCAAAATCGATTAAGTGTTAGACGACTAAGTATTTCTTTGGTCAAGGACAGCCCAAATAATGTGATATATGATTAAATTCTCCTTTGTCTAATAAAATAATTACAAAACTTGTTGATTACAGTATTAAAAAAGTAAGTAAGTAGTTAAATTATTTTCATTGGACAGCGATGAGTCCTGCTATTTTAAGATCAGGCTCAAAACTGGCAACAGAGCTACAATTTCCCATAAGTCACAGCTCTGTGTGACTTGTTCCAGGACTATACAATATGAGGAAAATATGCAATAACGTATGTGTAACGTCTGCTGCTGCTGAACACAAAAGGCACCAATAACAAAAATAATGATATTTACTTTTTAAAGTGCAGTTTTCTCCTGATACTCTCTTTCAACTAACTCAAAAAAGCCCTGTTTATTGTGCAAGTTGACATCACGATAACGATAAAAAAAATATATATATATATATTGTGCAGCCTTAACTCACTCTGCAGAGCGCAGATCTTAAAAAGGAGGATAATGATGATTTATCTAGCAAGCCTCTTGTAAACAAATGTGGACCAGAAAATGGGAAGTATCAACCCAAAACTAAACTCTATACGTCCACAATTTATTTTAATTAATTCATTAATTCATCAATTATTTTTTATGTCTGAGTCATGACTAGAACAACTTGACACACAGTGCTGAGCTGCATCTCAAATTAATCTTCAGGTTCCCAGCTTTCAGATAATGTACACTGCTTCTATGTGACATCTACAGTTGACCTGCTATCTACCTCCAAAAAAACCCTGTGCTCCCTAAAAAAAAGACAAAAACAGGTCTATGAAAAGAGGGGTGTAGTGGGAAAGGTTAAAGCTAAAACTGTTGCTTCAGTATAAACCTGGCATGTTTTCACAAGAGGTTTGTGTCTCTCAACAAAATAATACAGTACTCAACTAAAGCCATTCTCCTGAAAATTATGTAGGTAATTAATTTTTCCAATATATCTAATGAGCTCATGTGTTTTCACTCAAAATAGAGCCTTAAGCATACACTTTGTGCCACTGAGGGCACGTTAAAGGTCAGTCATTAGATCTGACACCCTGACACAAAGTGAAGACGTCAGCCCTGATGGTGAGATACAGAATTCTATCTGGGCTTCGCATGTCACGGCAATATGTCCATAATAATACCCGAGAGACTTCAGTGACGGGGCTAAAACACTGTGTGTGGGTGTGAACTCTGACGTGTATACATGTAGTTAAACTTTGCACTTTTTATTGCCTTCCACTTGTAAATGGAAAAAAAACTGAATAATTTTCAGAGGAAAAGAGAGAAACCACAGAGGGTGAAAACAGAGAAATGACTCTTTTTAAATAGTGACTAACTGGTTCTCATCATCACATTTATTGACACAGCAAGTGTTTGTGTTGTACTGTATGTAGTGACCTTGTGTGTGTGTGTGTGTGTGTGTGTGTGTGTGTGTGTGTGTGTGTGTGTGTGTGTGTGTGTGTGTGTGTGTGTGTGTGTGTGTGTGTGTGTGTGCTCTCAGTTATCTCTCACTGCTTCCTGTATGAGTGAGGGTCAGAGGAGGACGAGAGTACAGCCCTCCACAATCAAACACACACATCACTTTCTCAGCTATCAGATCATCTGTGAGTTCATGAACCACAAAAAGTCCGCTCTTACTTAATGCACAGTAGCTCGCATCTACGCCACAATGAGCACAAACACATTTTTATGTGGACCGGAGGGGAAAGTTTTAGTCTGAGGTGCGGTTGTGATTCTGAAACTGTTTTTGTTTTGGTGGTGAGAGTCTGAAATTTTAAGGAATTAGGTCACAGGGTATGAAATGTGATCAACATGCATCCGCTATCTTATCCAGGGTATTATTGTCAAATTATTTTGTTATAAAAAGCAGAAATGAATCAATGATTGCAGAGTTTTGGAAATAAATAATTAAAACTACCTCAGAAATGATAGAAAAGACTATTCCACAGGATCCTCAAATGTGGCTCCTAGGAGACCTGAACCTATTGAAATTAAATAACTCTATTAGGTACTTCATTTTACTTAACAGCTGGGGAAAAATTGCATATTAGTAAACTGGAAATCTGACCTCACAAAGACTCTGGATCAATGAATTAACATCGTACTGTACTGTAATGTTTAAGAAGATTTGGCCTTCATACCTCGACTCAGATGCGATGGCTGATACTCAGTTACTGTTTTACTTTCCTATGGAACTAATGTTATTTTAAATCTTAAAATACTTTCAAACCTATACGTTATAGATGGGGGTGGGTGGTTGTTTGTTTTTGCTGTCAATGTTATTTTAAAGGAGGGTGCATTATACATTTTTTTCTTGTACAGTACTGTTTTTCTTTTTTTTCCTATTTTGTTGTGTATTTTGCAGAATAATATTTCTCTGCCTGTATTTTCACCAATACAAAAAATATAGTTATTAATAAATATTAGCAATATTACTGTTAAATAATGAAATGCAGTATCATTTCACATAAACACGTCAGGTTCTTTTCCCGTCTTCTGTCTTTCGATCCAGTTTTCCTCTCGGTTTTGCTGAAGAAGACTCACTCAGTATTTTTAGAATTTCAATTTCACTTCTCTTTGCAAACACCTGAAAGCTTTAAAGCTGAATTAGGCGAGATTGGAGCAAATTTAAAAAAAAATTTAAAAGTTATTTTTATAAAACTTTCCCTATATCTTGACAGTAGTACATGAAACAGATAGCCTGAAAAAAAATCATGTGCCTCTGTGTCCTCCTGTGTCCTCTGGTGCTCCTAACGGCATCTGCAAGATTTCACAGACCGGAGGAAAACAAGCAGTCAGAGCTGATGTCCAGCTGCCGTCTATGAGATCCGGCTGTCAATCACTCGCGAACTCCGACCAAACGGTCAAACTAGGCCGTGCTGATCAAATATGAATCAATATTATGTTACGTTGATGCCTATTTCTCACCTCAAATGTTTTCAGAATCATCTTGTAGTGCACGGTTTAGCTGTAAAATGAGAACGTTTGTGACGCCGCCGCCATTGAGAAATCTGGTGAAGGAACAGCAAGTTCTGGTCACATGACCGGAACACAGCTAATAGGAACGCTCTCTCAATGAAATGAAATGACCTGTGATTGGTCACAGTCTTCCATCTCGGGCTAGATTTTTTAAAGCCTGAAAACCGAGCCATGAGGAGATGCAGAAGTCTTGTTATCCCTCAGAACACTTGAATTACAATATGCTGAAAGGTTATTCAATTTTTGCCCAATGATGCCAAAAATATACTGCCTACTGCCACTTTAAGTACTTATTTTACTTGCCAGTACAGCTGGGAAAAAGTGCATTTTAGTAAACTAAAATCTGACCTCCTGAGAAGATCCTCTACAATGTAAGGAAGAGACTAACAATGTTTAAGAAGATTAGGGGAGCTTTCATACCTCGACTCAGATGCGATGGCTGATACTCAGTTACTGTTTTACTTTCCTATGGAACTAATGTTATTTTAAATCTTAACATACTTTCAAACCTATACTTTATAGATGGGGTTGGGTGGTTGTTTGTTTGTGCTGTCACTGTTATTTTAAAGCAGGGTGCATTGTACATTTATTCTTGTACATTACTGTTTTTCTGTTTTCTTTCCTCCTGTTTTGTTGTGTGTATTTTGCTTCAATCAGTATTGCTGAAAATGTTGAAAACAACTGTGCTCTGCCTGTATTTTTCGCCAATTTAAAAATCATTACAAAAAAACAGAAATGAATGAGACCACAGAGGAGACAAATATTACTGACACATTACTGTTAAAATAATGAAATACAGTATCATTTCACATAAACACTGCAGGTTCTTTTCCCGTCTGCCGTCTTTCCATCCAGTTTTCTTCTCGGTTTTGCTGAAGAAGGCTCACTCAGTATTTTTAGAATTTCAATTTCACTTCTCTTTGCAAAAACCTGAAAGCTTTAAGTGAAAGTGTTTACCCGGTGGCTCAAAGTGTAAAACTGTTTAGATGTAGAAAATATATCTTTTTGTCAAAACTTATTGTGGTAATGATTTATTGTTGTTATTTGCATTTTACTATGGACATTAACATGTCATTTTATGGAGTTCACCTGTTGATGTCTAAAAAAGCACATTTATTTATTCGTTCCAAGGAATGATTCATTACTAATTGCACTATTGTTTCCCAGTGTCTTCACTGCGATGCATGACATGAGTAGAAATCAAATTGTTTTTCTACAGAAGGTGAAAATATCAAAATGAGGAAACACTTATCCGCAGTGATCACAAAAGCTTTTAGAAATACTCAGAAAATGTTATTAACTTTATAAATATATATATATAACTTTGTAAGTTGTGTTTGTGTGTGTCTTTAGTATGGAGGGAGGAGAGTTGTTCAGCCGAATCCAGGCCAGAGGAGACCAGGCCTTCACTGAGAAAGGTGAGGACTGATGGACTGCCTTATAAACACATCACACGATGTGAGAGAGAAAGAAAGATTCATTATCTAAATAACATTAGACAGGGAAAGAACAGAATATTAAAATAATATAAACATTTGCTTCTTTCTTTTTACATAATCTGTTTTATTTGAATCTTTTCTTGTGTGATACTGGAATTGCTTCTGGTTTGAGAGAGTGTGTTTTCCTCTTTTCCTCCCAGAGGCTTCTGAGATCATGAGGGACATCGGCACGGCCATCGACTATCTCCACAGCATCAACATCGCCCACAGAGACATCAAGGTGCGGAAAGATCAAGATCATGAAGAATATGTTCTGTTCTGGGTCATCATAGGACATTTTGTCATATTTTTCTCTTTTTCTTCTGCCTTCTTACCAGCCAGAGAACTTGCTGTACACCATTAAAGAAAAAAACGGGGTCCTCAAATTAACAGACTTTGGCTTTGCAAAGGAGACGACGTTACACAACCCTCTACAGACACCCTGTTATACACCGTACTATGTGGGTAAGTTGCTTTATGTCCGGTAAACTGTTTGAGGGAGTTCAAGTTCAATGGGGTTTGACAGATTTATAGGAAAAACAATTTACAATATTTATACCACTGATCTCTATTTATATGTTGTTTATCTATTTCTGTGTGTTTGTGTTTTGTCGATGATAAGCTCCTGAGGTTTTGGGTCCGGAGAAATATGACAAGTCATGTGACATGTGGTCTCTGGGCGTCATCATGTACATCCTGTGAGTACTGGTTGGGTGGGTGGCAGCGTAGATGTCACAATAAATGTTTTTGTATGATGCGTTCTGTATATGGATACCTTCAAACAAAGCGTATTAGCTTTCAAAAGTTACTGTCTCACCATGTTTGTCGCTGTAGGTTGTGTGGCTTCCCTCCTTTTTACTCCAACACGGGCCAAGCTATTTCTCCGGGGATGAAGAGGAGGATCAGGATGGGCCAGTACGAATTCCCCAATCCAGAGTGGTCGGAGGTGTCACAGGAAGGTGAGAAGCCTTTTGAAAATGATTGAAAAATTATTGTTTTTCTCTCCATTTACAGCCCTGAAAATGTAGGTTTTCAAAAACACTTTCCAGAACACAACCTGCTATCTATAGAATATTAAAAATATATTTTCAACTACATATTCATTAAAAGTTTAATGTCCCATAGCTATTAAACATTGGGCAACCTCCAGGTACGAAGCAAATGCTTAAGTGCCTTAAACCTATGTTTTCGTCTTACAACTTTAACCCTTTCACAGTGTGTTCTCAGTTCATGAAAGTTAATTAGTAACACTTTGGTCGCCTAAAAATGTCTCATGTCACTTCTGGTTGCAAAAAAACAAGATGGCGACGGCCAAAATCCCGAACTCAAGGCTTCAAAACGGCAGTCCACAAACCAATGGGTGATTACGTCCAGTTCTTATATACAGTCTATGCTATTAAATCACTATTTTATACTCTGTCATGCAGCCATCTAACAACACAAACATAAAGGTATGTCAGTGACAACACATGCATTGTGTTCAGTTGTATTCAACACAATATATCTGAGTCAGAGGTTAAAAAACTAAACTTTTCTTGCTGTGACCATGCAGAGTCCATCTGTCAAAGATGTCAGTGTTCAATTCAGCTCTTTACCAGATGATGGTGGCAACGGACAGTTTTGTCGTTTTCCAGCTGAAAAAGAAAGATGACGAAATTTAATTTTTTTCAATTGGCATTTTTCTTGTTGACAGCGAAGTGAACGCTGGTGTCAAAGAACCCTGTCTGACATACAAATATACTTTTTACTCCACTATTTATCTGACAGTTTGAGTTACATTTCAGATTACAGTTTCCTGTTCCTGTCTAGTGAAAACAATGTATCTCCACATTTGGTGATTTTTAATGTTTCTGGCAAACTGAAGGATGAAGTGTTCCTTCATGTGTTGAGAAAGTTCTCCTACTTCTTAAGCTAAATAAACTATTTAAAACCCTCTTAGATCAGCTGGAAAATTCATCGCCACAAAGCTGAAAACAGGCTGTTTATCTGAGCTCATAAAAAGTTGACTTTTCAGAGATACATTGCATTGTATCTCTGCATTGCTGTCGATTAATCTAAACTAAAATTAGCACAGCCTTAAACATCTACAGCACTAAAATGCAACCTACACATTAATGCAGCAGTCATATTAATCCAGAAACATCAGATATAATGGTAAAATACTGAGAGGGAACATTTTCCTGCAGAATGACTACTTTTACTTTTGATACTTTAAGTACATTTTTCTGATAATATTTACACATTAAAGTAAGGTTTTGAATGCAGGACTTTTACTTGTAGTGGAGTATTTTGGAGTATTAGTATTTTTATTGCAGTAAAGGATCTTAACAGGTTCCACCACTGGACATGTGAACATGTGGTCTCATTGTAAGGCTTGCAGCACCCCTGACAAAAACAGGAAATCATCAAACAACCTTCCTCTACAGGTTTACTGGATGACCTACTCATATGCTGTAGAAAACATCAGTACATGATCAGCTGCGGCTCGTCTAAAATATCACGTCATGTGGGTGAAACACTGCACTTTTAGCTTCAGTTTACATCTTTGTGTTATATCACCTCTTTAAGCTTCACATGTCCTTACCTAAGTGCAGTCTCTTCAAACAGAAAACATTTTTCAACTATGGTTTAGGTAAACTATGGATTCTGTTTGATGCCCTGCGGGTCACTCCGCTTCATCTACCGCACTCACCGACCGTATTTCCTGCTGCTTTCCTGGAGTTTTACTTCCCTAGACAGATTATCATGTCTAAACCCCTCTATGAGACATCTTAACTCAAGAGACAACAGCCGGCTGGTGTCCTCTTCCTCTTAACCAACAGGGCATGACTCTGTGCACACGCTGCCGTTTTTCTATTTTTTCACTCAATCTCACTCTTCTCTCTCTCAAGTAATCCTATTTCCTGTGAAAGTAGGCCAGTCTGTCCCTGAGTACAGGACATGCTTCACAAGACACAAGAACTGCATGTGCTTGTGTGTTTCTACTAATAATGTAATTATGGTCTTCCAGCCAAAGATTTGATCCATCAACTGCTGAAGACGGACCCTACCGAGAGAATGACCATCACTCAGTTTATGAACCACCCCTGGATTAATGTGAGTATCTGTGGGTCAAGTACAGACAGACATTGTCTACTTCCTGTACTGCTTCCTGTTTGTCTGTGCATCTGCTTGCTCATAGCTACATCTATGTGTGTGTTTGTGTGTTTGCAGAAGTCCATGGTAGTTCCCTCCACTCCGCTCCACACCACCCGGGTCCTGACTGAAGACAGAGAGATGTGGGAGGACGTGAAGGTCAGACGCACAACAACACTGACCCCCTCTGGTCACATGTTTATATTACAACCTGTCACTGCTCAGCTGTCAAAGCTTTAGGTTGGCCCCAGTGTTCTGAGTCTCCAAGCCCGAGCTAATGGCACGTTTCCACCAAGCAGTTTAGTTCAGCAGTTCAGTTTCCATTAGCAAAATTTGTATAGTACCAATAGAACCGCTCCATCCTTGGTACCACATCGATCGAGGTTCCAAGCGAGTTGAGCCGATACTAGAAGTTGGAGTTAAAACCACTGATTGGTCAAAGAGAATCGTCACTAGCACGACACGAGACATCCTACACAAACCGACACGCACCTGCGATTTTTAAATAGCCACGCTGCCGTCAATAATCAACTCGACCCAGATTTTGAAAAAAAATGACAGCTCACAAAACTACACCGTACGACTGACAAAGTGCAGAAGTTTCTCTGTTTAGTTTCAGTTTGAAATGATTCAGTGAATGTCCCGTTGAAGATGATGATGCGCCGTCGCTTCGCCAATCAGCTGAGAATCACGCCTACACTGAGGGCGTACTATCTGCAGTGGAAATACGGCATAGAGAAAAGGACATCACTATGACATCATCTGGGTCATGTTCTCAACCTTTACAAAGCTCCTCGGGAGCCACAGAGGCCATACAGTACACAAATGTTTTCACAGTCTCAGTACTACTCTTAATGACTAGTAAATGTGTAAAATCAGTGGAGTGTCCCTTTGTCTACATTATTGTCAAAATTGTACAAAATTGTCTACAATGAATTAAACTAATTCAATTGTTTCTAACTTAAAAAATTCAAAGTTTCTTTAGTATACCAACATCTTGATGGTCCTCCAATGGCCAGCAGGGGGAAGCAGTGGTCACAGTCTAGTCTGTACTGTAACATTGACACACACACAGTTTACATTTAACACACACACACTTAAACACACACACACACACACAGTTTACATTTAACACACACACTTAAACACAAAGGAGCTCAGCTGCCGTTTTTCCCAGCTCTGTTTCTATGATTTACACAAAGAAATGTGTTTAAAGAACAAGAGCGCTGTTTGCTCTCATCAAGTCACCGTGGGGTTAACGCTCAGTATTGTACAGAATGTCTCAGTTGTGCTATCACATGTTTTTTCAGTGGCTGTAAATGTGAGCAAAAATCATGAGTAGAATGATACATTCCTTCACAGCAGCTGAATGAGCAAGTTTGAATCGATAAGGTATGAAAAGGACATTTCTCCAAACTGATACGCACACAATACGCCACTGTTCAGTGCCGCAATGCTGCGTTGTGCAAAAAATTTCACAGATTGCACTTCCGAACAGCCACTTCTCGAAAAGCACAAAGGCGTTACACTCTTTCTACATAGCTAGCATGGATCACGACTGACAGGTGGCCTCATATCATGAATTAATAAAGGATGAAGAGTTGAGGGTTAACCTTTCCAGGGCTGTAGCTGTCAGCTCCGGTTTGCAGACGAGGCCTCTGGCCTTTACGGTCTGAAACCTCTTTTTGCTCCAGCTTCTCTTGGCCTCGGCTAGTGGTGATTTGACAACATGTCCACCTCTGGTTATTTTTTCCCTGCGCTACAAATAATTTAGTGAATTACTGTGTACTATGGAACAGCCCTTAAAGGAGTAGTTTGACATTTTGGGGAAGACGATTATTCACTTTCCAACAGCTGAGTTTAAGAAGATTGATACCACTCTTATGTCTGTATGTTAAGGTTAAAGCCAGCAGTCGGTTATCTTAGCTTAGCATAAAGACTGGAAACTGCTAGCCTAGCTCAGTCCAAAGGTAATAAAATCTACCTACCAGCATCTCTAAAGCTAGTGTGTAAAAATGTAAAGTTGTGGTTTTACCGGGGTTGTGTGATGTGCCGGACTGTCTTGGCCAGGAGCATAGCTTCCGGTAAAACCGCAACTTGACCTTGTTACACATTGTTTTTTGTGTGGATTATAAAAATGAGATGAGCTAAGATGTCAATTGTTAATTAGTGAGCTTTAGAGGTGATGGTAGGCAGATACCCTTGGACAGAGCTAGGATAGCTGTTCCCCCCCCACCCCCCCCGGTTCCAGTCTTTATGCTGGCACAAGCTACATATTTACTGTACAGATGAGAAAGTGGTATCAATCTTCTCATCTAGCTCTCTGCAAAAGGGGGAATAAGCGTATTTCCCAAAATGTCAAACTATTGTATAATATGCAATATGACGATATGCACTTGTAGTGGCCATTTGTCGGAAAAAAACTTAAATCTTAGACTTAAATCAAAGAGCCACTGACGCACCATGGCTATGTGGTATACACAGGCAAAAGAGTCCATTGTCCATGTAAAATGTATGTGTCTCTGGTGATTTATTCATCCAAAAACAAGCAAGCAAACGAAGCACAAAGAAAACATGGATGTCGCCTCTCTTAAAAAACCATAAACCAACCCAGGTGCATGCTGGTCCTACCTGCTTACCTACCTATATAACCGCGGGTGCCCGCAGCATTACTCAATTCATAAACAAAAGAAAACAAAATACTAATTACTCAAAATCGAATCTAAATAAAGCAAACATCTATAATAGTTAATCAAACAATACTACTTATTATTAGTAAAAGAACAATTTAATACTAACAACAAATAAATAGCTCCTACAGCACTGATTAGTTCAAATCTCTAGAATGTAGAGGGGTAAAAGAAGCAATCTCAACCATTTAAAAACTCCCAGAACACCAGTTTAAATCATTTGACATTTGAAAAGATTGGTTGAGAATAGGACTCAACAAAGATGCCTCTGTCTCTCACAGGAAGAGATGACCAGCGCTTTAGCCACCATGCGTGTGGACTACGACCAGGTGAAGATCAAAGATCTCGACACTTCCAGCAACCCGCTGCTCAACAAGAGACGCAAGAAGGCCGCCGCCGGTGCCAAGAGTGGGTCCACGGTCTGCCAAAGTCAGTGAGACAGAGGAGGAAAAGTTGATCTGAGCAGGAGAGGATAATTTAGAGACCTGCTCGAGACTCTTGAGAGACTGGACGTTGAGGAAACATTCTCTGAAATAAAAGGGACAACATAGGAACAACAGCAAAGCCAGAGCTGGACATTTATAAGACATATCAAGACCTGTTTCTCCTGTCAGTGGTAAAAGTCTCTGCTCACTGCGGGTGTAGCTGTTTTTAATTATTTTTATGTATGACATTTTTAGACCTTGCCTGTTTGTAAGAGTGTCTTTCTGCAGACATGAAGTATTGGTAGTGATCATGTTTTGTGTATTTGAATGCCTATTTGAGGTCTCCTTTGTAACTATGCACTAGTGTGCAAATCACACACACAGACAGACAAAGCAGCTGTAGACAGACTGTGAAACTAGAACACTCACTTTTACCTGTGTTGTCTTAATATTGTCTTTTGCTGCCTTCCTTTCAGGAAATTAAGGGATAGTTGGGGTGTTTTGAAGCAGGGTTGTATGAGGTATGTATCCGTAGTCAGTATATTTCCTACAGCAGATAGCAGTCTGCACGCTCCCAGTTTGGAGAAACAGACAGGAGTTACCGATCGGAACCAAAGTAATGTACTGCTGAGGACGGGGCGGGCAACAAAACATATTTTAGCCTCCTAAAAGAAAGGCTCACCTAAAAAAATCAATATTAGTTTGCTGGTTTACCTCGCCGTCAGACAGCCCTTTCCGACGGGGAACTAAAGCGTTTGTATCCATCTATGCTCTCGCCAAACCCACCAGAATCCATTGAAAAAAACTGTAATTTTACCTAACAGAACACGGGGGTTGCTGGTATTCCACAGCCCCGAATGGTTATTACAGTGGTTCCCAAATTTTTTCAAGTCAAGGGCCGCTAAATTGACACAAATTAGACTAAAGACCCCCATTTAATAAGATTTTGTCCCAGGGTCCCCCATCTGACAGAAGTGTTTTATTACAGGAAGTGTATGGAAAACCATGAGCAAAATAGTCATACATTCTGTCATTTTGTTATTTATGGATGGCATTTTAGTGAAAATGAATAATTACCCTCTGGATCCCCCTCAATGACCCCCTGGGGGTCCCTTGACCTCTCTTTGAAAACCACTGGGTTAGAAGGCCAGCAACTCCTGTGTTCTGCGAGGTAAAATTACTGTTTTTTTCAATGGAGACTGGTTGCTTTAGCGAGAGCATAGTTAACAGCTTCAGTTCCCCATCAGCAAATTGGTGAAAATATTCTAAATATAGCATACACTTTAACTGATACTGATTTTTTTAGGTGGGTAAAATATGTTTTGCTGTCGGCCCCATCCAGAGCAGTACAATGCTTTGCTTCTGTGCGTTGACTCCTGTCTGCTTCTCCAAACTGGGGACATGCCGACAGTCATCTACTGTAGTTAATACACTGACTATGGATAAGTACCTCATACAACCCCACTTCAAAACACCTGAACTATCCCTTTAAAGCATCGTCTGACACTGATTGTCTTGTTAATAACATCCATACACTATTTTTCATTGAAGCAACAATAAAATTGCTCCACACTTATAACAAGGCAGTAAATCTTACTCAGCGTCACTGCTGCAGGTATACACTGTGTCCTCCTAATGGAGCTATGAGAGGAAGCACACAACCTGTCTGCTGTATGTCATCAGCAGTGGGGTAATGGCTGGTGGTGCTGCATGGATGAGTTGTGACACTTTTCTTGAGAAAAGGTCTTGTGCAGGTTGTTGATGGTGACTTGAGTAAAATGCTTCCAGTAAAGAGGTGTTTCACTTCACATTAAAACAAGACAGTGCAGCCTTTTGATAATGGAAACCTCATCTGTCAGGTATATCCACTCCATGTAGAGACTGGATTTGTCCATACGGTTGTAAATAAAACTTTATAAAGTAAAGACTCGCGTGCTTGAGATGTTTTTCTTTCTGAGGACCTTGGTGTCATTGTTTTTATAATACAGTAGTGCCTTTCAAGCTTTGTGAGGCCACTATAAATAGCAGCAGTGAAGTGGTTATTTGGGACGCAGCCATCTGACTTGGTGTTCGACTGGAAAAGGTCAACAATATTATGTTTAGATTATATGGTGAAGTACCTTTCCCCCACTTCCATCACATGGTGCCCATGCAGTATTTAGGTGATGGGTTAAGGGAAGCTTATCATACAAACTACTTGGCATCCCCACTGTATGGGATGTCAGCCATTATTAGCCCAAATAGAGCATGACCTCTCAGCTGTTGTTCGGCGCTCCTCGTCTTTCAGTATAAAAGTTCTCAGAATAAGATAATAAGACTTAGAGTGTATTTGTGGGTGGAATTTTACAGCGTGTTGCAAATGATATACTTCCTCAAATGGAGGCAGGTGAGTACATTCCCTTTGTTAGTCATTTTGTACAGACAAAAGCAGTCATGATTACAACATGTGCCTGTAACACCAATATGATGTTGACATAACAGTGCATTGTACACTTCCTGCTTGTTTTATTCCACACAACAAGTCGCTGATCCTCCCCCTGCTGAGTCCTTGACATTGACACACACCTGATTACAACAGTGCTTATTAGGTCATAGGTCAGCAGGTAGGTTCAGTCATGGGTCAGTTTTTTCAGCTCTATTCACAGTCGAGATATAGGTTTTAATTGCTTTTGTTTGATTTCTTCATTGTTTGGGGATTTAGATTGTTTTTTTAAAACTGTTTGATGATTGATTTCTTCATGCCTTCATGTGAAGCGTCAGTGCGAGTCCCAGCCTGTCTGTGCAGCAGCCCAGTTTTAAAGAAAGATGATGTGTTTGACTGATTCATGGACTCAACTGATACTTTAATCTAGGCTATCAGAGACAATACCTCCTGATAAAAGGCAGCCCGTTCTCATTCCCGGGGAGTCAAATACAGACGTTTGTCACGCTCCTCAGCATGTGATACCAATGCACAACAAGGTATCCTTTAGCATCTGTATGCAACCTGATCTCACAGGAAGTCATTACACAGACATTCCACATGTCATGAGGACGCATTGTAGGCTTTTCATGTGTCATTTGTACGTCAAGCATCAAAATTAGGTAACGTCCTCAGTTAGGTTGAGGCAACAAAACCACTTAGTAAGGTTTAGGAAAAAGTTCATGGTTAGGCTTAAATTAAGTATGTAAACTAAGTAAAATATGTACAGAAACGTCACTAAAAAAATATGTGACAAACATCACTAAAAAACACGTCACTAAAAGTCACTAAAAAATATGTGACAAACGTAACTTACAAAACTTTGTTCTCTTTGTGTTCACAACGTTCCGTTTCACTTTCCCTTTAGTCATTTTAAGCCCAACCATGATGTATTTTTCCTTAACGTAACAAAGTGGTTTTGTTGCCTAAACCTAAGCAAGTGTTTTTAGTTTGAATTCACAACATTAACCACTTGTTTACTGCGACTGTATAGGAGCATCAGAGTTTAACATGCTGGGCTATCCAGTGTGTCAGAAAGTGACGCCAAGGGGTCCTGACAAAACGTCAGTATGTGACTAGTTGTTGGATAAAAAGCATTATATCTCTCTTGAAACTAAACTGTGTAATGAAAGCTGTCGATGTATGAACTAGCCTGATGTGTGGAGCAGAATGAGGCGTGAATATTGATGATTTCATGGTCATGTAAAGCTATTGTCAATTGATTGTTATATTTATAGGAGATGCCAAAAAGTCTTCCCCCCGCAAAAAAAAAGAAAATTAAGGAGCCAGATAATTTAGGAGTATGCCCTACATCAGGTCATGTTAGCTACTGCACTACTATCTACGATGTGTTATCTAATGCTTATCTTATGCTGAGCTCATAGATAAAGACCAGCGAGACAGGTCTGACCAGTATGTGTGAATGTGTTTGGCTGCCTGCAGCTTGGAAGTGAGGCGTGCCCTGGAAGTGTATATATGGGTGGAGGTGGTGTGGGCGGGTTAGATCACTTTGCCCTTTTAGGAAGGAATGTGTTGAAGGTCAGCTGAGAGCAATCTGACCTTCGACTGTTTTTGTCATGCTCAGCTCATGCCCATTTTGTCTGAGCTGCATTCGTTCTCTTTCTGTATGTTTCACAGTATTTATTCTGGGTACTTCAACGATTCCCAGATGTTTTACTAGTCTCTATCTTTTATGTGTGTGTGATTGTCTCATTCATCCACAGATGTGCAGTTACAGGCCGTTGTGCTTGACAATTAGTGTCATCATATCACAGTCTGCTGATAAGGGTATCATTACTGCTACTGAAATAGCCTCAAGTCAAGAGTGTGCTTTCCCTGGCTACCATGTTTACATCATAGCATTGTACCTCCAGGGGAAGATAACTGGGGGAATGATGACCCCCAACATGCTTCCACCTTTAAAGGAACAGTGTGTAACACTTCAGGGGATCTGTAAGCAGAAATATAATATAATATTTATAACTATGCTTTCTTTAGTGTATAATCACCTAAAAATAAGAATTGTTTTTGTTGGCTAAGAATGAGTCCTTCATATCTCTTAGTCCTCTTCATGGAGTACGCCATGTTGCTCCACCATGTTTCTACAGTAGCCCAGTACAGACAAACCAAACACTGGCTTACTCAGTTGGTTGAAATCATAGACTGTATAAAATATGGACATAATCTCCGTGACGTCACCCAAAGGTTTCCAAAGAGCCATTGTGAAGCTCAAAGTGGGTGGTTCCATCCGTCTGGCAGTGACGACACGGCCTAACACTCGGCGAATCCAAATGGGCAAAGAGGCAGATCGT
>CAKALG010026862.1:0-13666 GCA_916700815.1 Helicolenus hilgendorfi | reverse complement strand
AGAACGGTGTGTGACTGAAGGCAAGCAGGCAGAGGAGCAGAGACTCCGGCCCTGGAGACCAAAGCTACGGTCTCCCCCGCATCCTCCGACCACAGCCAAAACTGTTTTGCAAGACGGGCTTCACTAGATAGCACTTTGCGGTTTTAGTGCTTCCGTGTAGTTTGTGTTGGAGTTTGAGTCTGAACAGCGTAGCCACACATGAGTGCGCATGGGACACCGATTCAGTTTGATTTATACGTGTAAGAAGTTACAAACAGTCCCTTTATGTGAAGAAAGTACTACTTTTGAGCACACAACACTTCCTAATACTAGTGAAATAAAGCTCAAAATGAGTTTTCCCTGCTAATTTCAAGATCTCTTTTTATTTTGAAAGGCCTAAATATTACATCTCAAGTTTTTCACTTTTGGCAAATTATAAAAAGCAAAAACATCTTGTATTCATTGTTTTTTTAATGTATTTTTGAATTGGCCTTTTTTTCCAGTGAACTGTTGATAAAGACTGTTTAAATCGGTTGAAAGCTCTGAAAAAAGCCAGTCAGTGGCCACTGCACAAGAATTGTTTTGTCAGATTACTGTCTCAAATGTTAAAGGTCCCATATTATGCTCATTTTCAGGTTCATACTTGTATTTTGTGTTTCTACTAGAACATGTTTATATGCTGTAATGTTAAAAAAACAACTTTATTTTCCTCATACTGTCGGCCTGAATATGCCTGTATTCACCCTCTGTCTGAAACGCTCCGTTTTAGCGCATTTCAACGGAATTGCAACAGAATTGCGTTGCTAGGCAACAGCTTGGGTCCATGTGTACTTCCTGTCAGCTGATGTCATTCGCATACACTGCAACCAGGAAATAAACTGGGACACATTTAGAATGTTTACGTTTAAAATTGTGTCAAGGGTCTAAATGTTGTATATTTGTGACATCACGAATGGGCAGAAATCCTGACAGCTTGTTTCAAATGCAGAGTTTCTGAATATGGGCTGTGTGTACTTCTCTGTGGATTGAGTGTTTCGATACTTTCACAGTATTTATATAGGACTTAAGCCTGCTTTATTATTAAAAAAACATGAAAATCTCACTTTTTTATAATATGGGACCTTTAAGAATGAACTTTCATGCTCCTATATAACCCCTCCCACCTCCTCCACGATGAGCTAGTCAAGATGAGGAGCACCTTCAGCCACAGACTCATCCCCCCCTCGGCACAAACATAAAGCGCAATGGGTCAGTCCTTCATGCTGGTAGCCATCAGGCTCCACAACCAAGGCTGACCTCCATATGAGAACTATGAGGACTTTAAGAACTTTTAACACGCACTATCTGCAACCATCTTGGACTCTAACCACTGGCGCACTTTACACTTACTTTACACTATACATCCTATATACTACTTTATAGACTGCACATTTGCACATATTACATATATTTATTGACGGACTGAACACACTGTTCACCCGTTCACTCTGTATCTTTTTATATCTCTATTATTATTTTTATAATTGAATACTTTACCTCTCCTGTGTCTTATCTGATGTTATCTTATCTTATCTTAAACAAGTGATAATTTGTAAAAGCAACCCTGATAATATATTGGCCTGTATTGTAACATGCTGTCTCCAAGGCAGCAGGTGGTGATAACCATGGTGATCACCATGGTGATAACGGGCTCCAGTACAACTGCGGTAATATGAGCAGTAGAAGAAGAAGCGTGTGACGCAGATGTTTACGTTTTCCTACTTCCGTAGCTGCCTAAAAAGCGGTATAACGTTACTAATCTAACGTTAAATATCCCACATTTGAGAAGAAACCTCGGTCATGTTTCTCATTTCTATCTTAAGTATTAGAGCCTGACAGATAAGTATTATTAAGGTCGTTAGCTGTCAAATACAGGCGCTGTATCGCGAGTTTTCCTCTTTCATCGCAGGCTAAAGCTAAAGCTAAAGCTAGTGTTGGTTAGCAGTCGGTCAGCGGCGGTTGGACATAATTTAATAAATCATCACCTGATCCGCATTTTAGTTCAGTGTTAACTTAGATATCTAACAAGGCAGTCATGGCCACAAGGCGTCTGACCGATGCCTTCTTGTTAATGCGGAACAATGCGATCCAAAACCGGCAGATATTGGCTGAGCAAGTGAGTACATACGACCCCCGTCTGAGTACACGTAGCAAGGCTGCGGTGAGTGGTCTGCATCGTTTTGACATTTTACTGTGTTACTGTGTGTGTGTGTGTGTGTGTGTGTGTTTGCATGTAGCCAGTCACTGAGCTGTGGTATCTAGATTAGATAGATAGTGTGTGTGTTAGCTGCTAGTCATTCATTTACTCAGGAACATTTCTACTGGTAGTATTGCACCTCAGGACTGATTGTTTTTATGTGACTCAGTGGGGTGATGGAGATGGAGGAGGATGGAGAGGGCATATTTGTCAGCTCCTAACAGCAAAATTTCTACAGTAAACAATGGAAATAAAAATAGCTTAAATATTAGTTAGCATTTCCTCATTTCTAACATAAAAGACACGTCTGTTAAAAAAAAAAAAAAAATGGATGACAATTAAAGGGACTGTTTGTAAGAATCAGAAATGCTTGTTAACAGCGACACCTGTGGCCGTTAAGTCAACGAAAGTCAGCGTCGGGCTCACGCTTGCTCGCTCTAAATACACATGAACGAGCATCGCTCAAAACAGTGAGGCGACACACGTCAGCTAAAATCACAATATCACTCTATATTTCACCTGCTTGGTAGTAATGTTAGCTGACCAGACGAAGGTCTCTCCATGAATCAATGCTGATCCTAGTGTTGGCTTTTCCTGCTGGCTGAAGCAGGAAGAGAAATGTTATCGTCTCCGAGCGCGCTCCGCAGACGGTAACGTTTCTCTTCCCGCTTCAGCCTCGCTGATAACGTTTCTCGCTGCGGAGCCCCGTCACTTCACAAGACACGGGAAACCTCTGTTGGTCTGGAGGAGCTGCAGCATTTATTTCTGCACAAACGTCCACAGTACATTCACTACATATTCTCAGAGCTAAACCAACTCTTCTACAGTGTGGAGTGTGCGCACGTCTAGAGGTGGAACGAGACAGCCTTCGCTCTGTCTGAGTGAAGGCAAGCAGGCAGAGGAGCAGAGGCTCCAGCCACACGCGAGCGTGCATACGTGAGTGCATGTGTTCCGACCCAGTACATTTATACGCTTAAAAAGTTACAAACAGTCCTTTTAAGAAGCCTTCATACTACACAGCTTTCAATCTCCACATTCTGAATACACAGTATATGGTTTAATAATTTATGTTAGAGAAGGAACCTGTTAAAACCAGGGGATATCATTAACTCCACCGCAAAGAAGTATTCATGTCAGAAACAGGTACAGCTGTGATAAAGAGGGCAACTTATCATGCCAATACCAGTCAGAGATTGCTTGCCATTATGCCTGATTTTCAAAATACACTATAAAATGGTGTAACGTTAGATTGGGTGGGTTTTGAAAGTTAAAGCATGTTTTTTTTAATGTCCACATAGTGTAGTAAAAAGTGTGCTGTGGCTATAACATAGTAATTTGTATCTAGCCTAGATGAAAGTGTACCTGTAACCTGTAATCCATTGTTCCACTAGAATGTAGCTGGTGTTTTCCTGTATTTATATAAACATGTGTGACACAAACTGAGGCAAGGAAAATCCTGAAAACTATTGCTTGTTATTCAGAAACACTAATAATCCTTGAGTTGGGTTTATCACTACTGGAGCCATTATGAAAACCAAGAAGGTGAATTTGGTTCATGTTGATCAGTCACATCTGGCCAAATATCCAATGTATATGATAAGGCCCAGTGTCGGGGTTGATACAGATCCAGTGGATGGGATCGGTGCAAAAATGTCACATTGCTCTCTGCAAATTATTCACATTAAGTCATTTTTTTAAAGGAATGCTTCACCCTACATGATCATCCTCTCATTATCTACCTGTGCACTGTTAGCTCCATTGCAGTTTTTTAGTGCTACAAAGCTTGAGCAGGTTACAGCTCTCCTGTGTTTGCGCTGGAGTTCACCGTACGTCTCCAGTAAAGGAGGCCAGGTGCAGGATACACAGGACAGCAAGCAGGTGTGGGGTGTATGCGACCATTCACGTGCAGTTGTGAACATTTTAACCAGTTAACTGCTCGCTGAGGTAGAGTTATTTGTGCCAACCTGTACACAGAGGCACTGAACACAAAGATATCTCATCAGCTGAGGATGATTTTTCCCAAAATATGTTGCTGAATTTCAGCTACTGAACAGGCTGACTTCTCCTAACCCTCATTATTTTCTCCTCTGATAAACTTTCTTTTATCTGCTGTTCCTGATGGCTCAGAGAGGCTGACCTTTCACTGACATAAACAAATTAGCACAACCAAACCTACAGAATGGAGACCTTTTAAATGTCTGTGGCTCCTGGACGGACACAGTCTGTTGGTGCATCTCTGTGTATGACACAGTGTAGAGTAGTGTGCTGGGGTTTACCTCAGAGTAGGGAAAACCAATAGTGATGCTGTTGTCTGGTCCTCCAGAGCTGAGAACATCTTGTGAAAAGTGATTCATGCCTGATGGTGTAACTGCTGTGCTCGGCAGATTCACTGCTCATACACTGTCTGTAATTTCTCCTACTGAGAACAAAATATGTTACTGATTCATTACTCAGTCAGTCACCTGCATTTTTACAAGAGCTCCATCAGTAGGTGATGCAGTTATCATGGACCAGCCCAGCAATTTGGTTATAGCTAGATGTCCCTGGCTCATGAATTGATGTTTCTGAACCTGTGGGCTCCTGCTTTTTTTGTCTTCAGCTCTATGTACATACATTATCATTCCACATATTCTTTAATAGAAAAAACCCTGAAGTGTTTTTGCCCAACAGGTCTCCATCATGTTGCTTAGTAGGTCCTTAGCTGTCAGTAGACTGCTAAAAAGTCAATTCTAAAAAGTGTGGTGAAAGATCTCTACAGATCCTGGAATAGAGTTGTATCTTACACTGTCCCAACAGCATTGTGTGTCATGTAGATCAAATGGAGATGTAAAATGTTACATGAAAAATAACGTTTATAGTCTAATATCTTACTTGTTTTGCACTGTGTCTGTCCAGTGTATGTTTGGTCCCATTGTCCCTCAGACTTCATCCATATGTTCATACATGTTGTAAAATTGTGTTGACAGAGAAGCTGTTTGTACATGAATTGGGGAAACAATTCTGTCTGAATTTCTGAGTTAATTGCTTCTGTATTATTTTTAGAGCAGAGTGAAGACTGAAAAAATATGTAACAGATGTTTTTTTGTTGTCCAGCAGTATGCCACTTTCATTTCATTTTACAGTAGAGCAATTATGATGTGCATACGTATCCACTGGCTGAAATATGTTTGCACTGACTTGAAGGCAATGACTCGACTAAAGCTACTTTGTTTGCATGTAGAAGACACGCATCCAGCTTACTGAGGCTGTTTTAAATAACCGACTTTGCCAGAAGGCAGCAGGGCTTTTGCCAGTTCAAACAAGACACATGAGAGACATCATTATTAAACAAGGCACAGTGTCTATTGAATTTCCTATTACATAATAACTTCACGCTAATATTTAAATTGCATTAAAAAAATGTCTCTTTTTATTAAACTCAGCCATCTCAGGTGATCTTGAGGCTCGACCATTTTTTTTCTCTCTCTTTATTCTCACTGTTTCTTACATCTAATGATTTGTTTAAAGTGGAATTAATTAATTAATTAATTGATTAACTATTGGGGGGACGAGTGTGGATGCAAAAACACTTTTTTGGTATTCAGTGCTGATTTTTCTGGGGCTCACTTTCTGTTACTTCTGTCTTTCTCTCCTTTTCCTTGTTCTCTATTGGATGGGACCAATCTGCTATCTGCCAATCACATTAGGAGCTTGATGAGGTACTGTTGTTTCCCTTTGTGGTAGAATTACTTAAGACACATAAAATGGTACACCACCATCATCATGTTGAATTATTATATAAATATTTGTAATCAAATTTTTTGTTGTTTGTGTTTTTAAGTTGGCTGATGATCGGATGGCCCTGGTGTCAGGGATTAGTCTGGATCCTGAAGCAGCCATTGGAGTCACCAAGAAACTGCCCCCCAAATGGATAGAGGGGGTTGATGAGGTGAAACAAACACTTGGGACACAAACATAGAGACCTATCTGTAAAAGGCTGACCCATACAAATATTTTAAATAATTTATTTATAAGACCGAAAGCTCACAAATACATCTGTTTTGAATCCTGTAAGTGTAATCTTCTGTATGAGCCCAATAATTTGTGTACACAGTAAAGTCACATGTTCTTTTAACCATCAAGTGTTTCCTTTCAGATCCAGTATGAAATCACACGGGTTCGGCAGAAGATGAAGGATCTGGCCGTACTTCATGACAAGCATATGAATCGACCCACACTTGATGACAGTAGTGAGGAAGAGCATGCCATAGAAATCACTACTCAGGAGATTACACAGGTACAGTCATTTACCAGTTTAGTTAATAATGATTATTTTTATAGATACACATTTCTTAAACACCTTTTAATTGGTAGATGTTTTTACTTCAGCAGAAACTCATAAGAGCATGATATATATAACGTGATATAGCTGATTATTTGAGGGAGTTGATATGAACACTTTTGACAGTATTCCATGTTGAAGAGTTTGAAATTAAACCTGGAGGTTGTTTCTGCTTGCTCACTAATTTTGTGCTCATTGCAGATGTTTCATCGATGCCAGCGAGCTGTGACGGGTCTGCAGTCTCGTTGTGGCCACTGTACCGAGCAGGAGGAGAGGCTATTGAGAAATGTGGTCTCGTCGCTGGCTCAGAGCCTGCAGGAGCTGTCCACCAATTTCAGGCACACACAGTCCGGCTACCTAAAACGTAAGGATTGCAGTAAAGCTGCAATTGGTCTCATTCTTCACTGTTGCTTCTCACATATTTGTAAACATTACCAAGGTTACATCTCTCTTATCTTCAAGTTGTTTGTTTTTCATGCCATCTAAGCATCACATCATTGGTTTATATTCCAGGTATGAAGAATCGTGAGGAGAGATCAAAGCACTTTTTCGACTCTGGACCGTTAATGGAAGAGGATGAAGATTTAGCTGTATATGACAAGGTGACTGGCTTTTTGAAATCCATCACCGTTTTCTTTGGCTCAGGCATCCTGTATACAATACATTATAAGTAAAGATACTTCATAAGCATATAAGCATGAGTACTGATGAGACAAGAAAAACAGACATCCATTACATTTCAGGATGCACACTCACATATTGTTGCAGGTTCCATTGTGTTGTGCAAATTTAAATTTTTAGCATTTTTCAGATCAGTTTTTGTCAATTTGTATTAATCCCCACTAGAAGACAGGGAATGGCATAATAAAGTTTGTCTAGTGAAATAAAACAGTAAAAAAAATATCTCTACTGTCACAAAGCAGTGGAATTGGGCAAAAAAAGGAAGAAATTTGCTGATGAATTTTTCCAACTATAATTAAGCCATTTTAAAATATATATTTTTAAAACATTGACTTATTCATGAGACTCCTAAGAGGATTTTAAAACTTAAAACACATTGGCATGGCATGGCAAGATAGTTTAAACCTGTGCCCAACTTGTTGAGGCAGATGGGCGTCTTTTTGCCTTTGCTGTCAGACTGTATGCTATAATCTACTGAGTGGCATAATGAATTAAATGCAGCATTACTACTGTATTGTTCTTCTTTCAATTTTGACATCAAATGAAAATTCATCTGAAATTTGGTTTGGGGTAATGCCAGCTGAGGCTGTGGCTACATGTTGTTGCATGTGGAGTAATAACTGTAACTATAAAATCACCTACTTTTATTCTTTCTTTGGTTTCAGGGGTTCACAGACGACCAGCTGATGCTGGTTGAACAGAACACAGTTATGGTGGAAGAACGAGAGAGGGAGATACGACAGATAGTTCAGTCCATCTCCGATCTGAATGAGATTTTCCGTGACTTGGCTGGAATGGTGGTGGAACAGGTATTTTCAAGCAGTCCTGTCACGCTCACACACTACACACTGCTTAACCGCTAGTAATGACGTAATATACTTATTAATAATTGTGGCAAGCGTCCAATCACTGAGGTAACAAAGAAAAACTTGCCTGTCCTCCATGTACAAGGGTGTGGTTGTCAGGGCGTTTCCCTGTAAAGCATCCTGTGCAGTATGGAAAAGTATGGAATTTGATTTGAGTCATTTCTAGGTCTGGACAAGTATGGAAAAAGAGTGATTTTCATGGCATTTGGAACAGCCAATGCCTGTCCTCCATGTACAAGAGTTTGGTTGTCAGTGCGTTTCCCTGTAAAGCATCCTGTGCAGTATGGAAAAGTATGGAATTTGATTTGAGTCATTTCTAGGTCTGGATAAGTATGGAAAAAGAGTGATTTTCATGGCATTTGGAACAGCCAATTCAGAGAAAATGTTTACCACTGTGTGAGAGAGCGCGAGCCAGAGCGAGCTTGTTGTCGTCAAGAAGTAAGCTATGGTGTGCGATTGAACACACACTCCCTACGCAGAGCTGCCTCTACGCCTGCATGTTATAGCCTGCAAAACGGCTCTGTCCCAAGTGATGTTTGACAGTGAAACGTCGTCCAACTTTCTGCATAGGACTGTGGACTGAACGGCCACAGTGGGTAAATGCAAGTTTTCCGAGGGCTGGCTTGACAATCCTAAATACAAAGCCTGGTTGGTTAACAATTCCAAATGGGGAAAGAAATCTGGATGCAAACTTTGTGTAAAATGGTTCGACATCTCCACCATGGGGGAGGCGGCGATTGTAAGTCATATGCAAGAGCAAAAGCACTGTAGTCTTGTCACAGTGTCCTCTGTACAAAGTCACAAAGTCAAATATGGTCTGAAAAATCTACAGAGAAGTATGGAATTCCAAAATGGAAAATGTGTAGGAACCCTGATTTCATATTTTGTATTGGGTATCAACAAAGCTTGGATGAGATATTTAAGTCAGTGCTACACCAAATTGTTACCAACACTACTAACATATCACATTACCTTTGTTTAAAATAAAGAATCTACAACTAAAATGATTTATCCCTGCGGACAAAATACCTTCGTCTTCTCCCTCTAGGGCACCGTTCTTGACAGAATTGACTTCAATGTGGAGCAGTCTTGTGTGAAAACAGAAGATGGACTGAAACAGTTACAAAAGGTAAACGCAAAATGCTCTCGTCTTCATACACGTTTAGACTTTTTTTGGCCGAGTGACTGTCAAAATGTTTGTTTTCTTTTTATCACAAATTTACATTTCTGACTGCTGATAATCCAAGATTTATTTCCTGGGTTATTTTTTTTGCTTTGAAGCTAATAATACATGTTAACAACCACAAGGGGAAACAAAAAGGCAACTTTCAGCAGGCTAAAGACACAATTGTGATAGAATTTACCATATCTATTACAGACAGGATCCACTAATCTTTACAGTTTGTTGCATGATGTTGATGATGATGATAAGACACTGAATGGTTAACATTTGTTCATTAAATTTAAAGCAAGTGAAATACAGCGTTTGACATTTTTTCCATTTTCTTTGCAGGCGGAACAGTATCAGAAGAAAAACAGAAAGATGCTGGTCATTTTGATCCTCTTTGTCATAGTCCTCGTTCTAATTGTTATTCTTTTTGGAACAAAGTTTTAATCATGCATTCCTCTGGCTTTTGTTTTCTGTGTGGGTGTTTGTTGTGCATCTGTGTGGACTTGGACTCTGTCTCGGTTCTACTTAAAACAAAGCTGACTGCCTTGCATACCCACCAGAAAACGTCAAGAAGAATTCCTCTTCCCTTTGCAGGAGCACTTTGGGCTGTGTGGAGATGTCTTGTGGTTGATTTTAATGAAAGAAACAATCAACAATCTGTCTGAGCCGTGGCTATTTTATCAAGTGACTTGCACCCAAATCGCCAAGTGACAAGAGGTTTTGTCGCACCCGACTATGTAGACATGTGTCTTAACAAAAGAAAAACATGTTGTGGTGTGTACAAAATGGACTACCAATGTGTAAATGCTAAAGCAGGGTGTATTCTGCTTGAATCTCAAAGCACGAATTGTGACGTTTGTTTGTTTGTTGTGTGACGATGCATCATTTCTGTCCAGTATCATCGCAAACATTTAGTTTCTGTGAGGAAGATATGACGAAGAACGAATGATTGTGAAAGAGAAATGTGCAGTAGATCATTTCACTGCAAATTCATTTTCATTCCGACATTACACAATATGTCCCGGCTCAGTATTTTACCTTGAAAGACTACAAGAAAATGTTTTGTATTAGGACAGTACCAGATATGGTTAGAATAGTCATCCAGTACCAAATATATTCCTTTGGTTTAAGGACCACCTGTTTTATTATCCCTTTACTCCACAATTTAAAAATAATACTGAGATCCTTGTTACTCCATTGTTGGCCTGAGGAGGATGTAGACAGCCGTGAGCTTCCTCCAATTCATACTGTAATTTTAAAATCACACCTGTGTCACACCTGCTGCACTTGTCATGAAATGCTCCTTTTAAAACACTTAATAGTTTATGTTTTTAGTGGTCCTTGCTTAAAGTGCTACCTTTTTTAAACTCTTGCAGTTTGCACATATTGACGCCCGAGGGTGGTTGTGTTATGGATGTAATACTACTGTCATCTGTATGATGAAAAGAATTATTTATTTTTTAATAACTTCAAATAATCAAGAGGTTCAGAGGTGTTCTGTCTCAGGCAGAATTACTGTATATTGAGTCAAGTGTATCTGTAGTCTAAACCCAACAGTTATTGTCCACTCTGAGAAAACTGTGATATAGTCCAACACAAGCAGACATATGAAGACAGCATTATGATTTTTTTTCTTTTCTTTTCAGATTGGACACATTAAACATTTTAGTTGGCTGTGTTGGAATTTCTTTAAATGTTCTTGTGTCCTATAAAGACTGACAAGCGGAAATGATGAAGAGCTTTATTCAACATATCTGTACTCGACTCCACACTTTATACACCTGTTAAATCATCTTTGTCATTGATGTGAGTTATGTGTGAAAAAATGTCTTAGTGGTACTCTACTTAAGTTTTGTTTTCCAAACAAAACGGGTGAGGAGACAGCAACTTTTTTTTTTCTTTTTAAATAAACCTGGAACATGATGGTGTTTTGTGGGTTTTGAATTGCAGCATTGATACATAGATACAGCTGAAACAATTAACTGACAATAAATTATATCAACTATTTAGCTAATTGATTCGGTAAATCACTTTACAAGCAAATAAGAGATAAAGAAAAAGCATGCCACACATTTTATGGTTTCTGCTTCTCAAATGTCAAACGTCTTTGTTTTATAGCATCGTAAATTAAATATTGTTCGGTTTTTGACTTGGTTTGGACAAAATAAGCAATTTGCGAATGTCCCACTTGGACTATTGTGATTTGCATTTTTACTATTTTCATTACTATTTTTAAACACCGAATGATAAATCAAGAAAACAATTGGCAGACACTGAAAATGCTGGCTATGAAAATAAAGATAGAACCAAATTTCTTTACGATGCAAAAAAAATGAGGTGTGTTACCTTTGCTTTGAAGGTTAGAGGCACCTGAAGTCATAGTAATAGTATCGCCTAACTACCTAAATCTCAGGGTTGATGGTGGTTATGTAGTTCTTGCCTTGAAATAACATTAATAATATTAAAATAAAAGTATAAAATGTAATCATGGCATTATATTACTCTCCTCTATAATATTTTAAGGTTAGGGTACATATTCAAGACTTCACTGCACAGTTAAAGCTGAAGTAACCGAGATTGGAGCAAATATAATTTTAAAAAAAAGTAGTTTTTATAAAACGGTCGCTATATGGTGACAGTACTACATGAAACAGGTAACCTGCCTCTGTGTCCTCCGGTGCTCCTAACGGCATCTGCAAGACTTCACAGACCGGAGGAAAACAAGCAGTAAGAGCTGATCTGAGGTCTGCTGTCCAGCTGCCGTCTCTGAGAGCCGGCTGCCAATCACTCGCGAACTCCGACCAAACGGTCAAACTAGGCAGCGCTGATCAAATATGAATCAATATTATGTTACGTTAATGCCCATTTCTCAGCTCAAATGTTTTCAGAATCATCTTGTAGTGCACGGTTTAGCTGTAAAATTAGGAAGTTTGTGATGCCGCTGCCGCCATTGTGAGATCTGGTGAAGGAACGCCAAGTACTGGTCACATGACCAGAGCACAGCCAATAGGTACGCTCTCTCAATGAAATGACCTGTGATTGGCCAAAGTCTCCCGCCATGAGGAGGTGCAGAAGTCTAGTTTTCTCTCAGAACACTTGAATTACAATATGCTGAAAGGTTATTATGGATTATTTGCCCAATGATGCCAAAAACATACTGCCTACTGCAGCTTTAACTTGTATTGTGTATTTTGCCTCTCATTGATTGGTCCTCTAACCCGGAAGTTACGTGTGTTTGTGTTACATTTCAAATTAAAAGCCTCGTACAACACTGCATTGACGAACTAAACACAAACTTTCGATTAATATAGAAATAATACATTCTGATAACAAACATGTATGGGCAGTATAACTCACAACCCCCCTCTCTCTCTCTCTGAAACTGCAGGCTAAAATTAGCTGAAATACAATCCCAACTCCAGCTGTTAGTGCTTGTTAGCTGTATGCTCGTTAACAGCTGACTGTCCAACTGAACCTGTTTTTTCCTTATCAACCATGATGTCCTGTTCAGGAGATGAAGACGACCCATTCCCCGTCGACGACTGTCTGTTTGCGGACACATTCTCTCAGGACACCGTGTACTCTCTAGCCGGCCAGCAGCTGAAGATCAGGCAGCTGTTCGGGGCTAACCTCGGCGTGGCTGCTCCGGTCTGGGAGGCTGTAAGAGTTTATGTTGTCGTTGTGTAAATATATACTTTGATAAATCAGTGTGAGCTTTGTCTAACGATTAGGTTGTGTATTTATGTGTGTATGTGTGTACACAGGCGTTACAGCTGTGTTGTTACTTGGAGGATCAGTCGGTGGAGTTGAGAGGAAGGAGCATCATAGAGCTGGGAGCAGGGACCGGTGTGGTCGGGATCCTGGCTGCACGACTCGGTATGATGATGTTGTTACCTTTATTTTCTCATGTTGGACTCTTTACTTGTCCTTTAAAGAGTCCCTTTATTTTGTCTTAACCACACTTCCGGTCTACAGATGTGAAATTCACAGTGGCTTCCACCAGAGGCGCTGCTAACCTGCTGCAGGTGACCCAGCAGGTGTTGCTCTTTTAGTGTCTGTGTTGAACACTGTCCAATGCTGGAAGAAGTACTCAGGTACTTAAAGGGACTGTTTGTAAGAATCAGAAATGCTTGTTAACAGCGACACCTGTGGCCGTTAAGTCAACGAAAGTCAGCGTCAGGTTCGCGCTTGTGCTCGCTCTACATTGATATGAACGAGCATCACTCAAAACAGTGAGGCAACACACGTCAGCTAAAACCACAATATCACTCTATATTTCACCTGCTTGGCAGTAATGTTAGCTGACCAGACGAAGGTCTCTCCATGAATCAGTGCTGATTCTAGTGTTGGTTTTTCCTGCCTCAGCCTCCCGACCGCGGCCGGAGGGAACAGGGAGACACTGGCATCCGGTC
>CAKALG010026861.1:0-17605 GCA_916700815.1 Helicolenus hilgendorfi | reverse complement strand
CTCGAAGATTTTCACTGGTTTGTTTGTGTTGGGAACCAGTGCTGGGGAGCGACGTTGGCCACCGTGAAGTGACTATAAGAGAGCCCTCTGTTGGTTTTAGCAGGGTGGCTGTGACACCGAGCGCACACACAGTTGCACACCAAGTACCAAATTACCAAAAAAAAGGGGGGACAAAAAGGGTCCACTACACACACACTCAAAAAATCCCTAATCAACAGACTGTGAACGTACTCTCACAGAAAATACCACAGCATTGCTGCAATATTACACATATTGCATATTTTATGTACACCCTCAAGCTTATCATCTATTAAAACAGATAAAATGAAATCGTGTAAATGCAATTATATAGAATATTATCACGTATTTCTTGTAATTTTGACACAGGCCTATTTCTTAAGCGAGCAAAATAAAATGGGATACACACATGGCCGTTGTACATAAACATTTCAAAAGATCATGTGAAGACGTAAGCCCTTTTCAATTTGTTTTTGTTTTTTCTGCTTTGGCATTGAGGCAAATTCAGCAACCTTCTCTCGCATGTCCCTCTTCTCAGCTTGTCAAAATACAATCTTAGGAACACACAAAAAAAAAACTGCTCCTGCACCGCCAGCAATGATAGATTCTATAAAAAGCAATAGTGCGACTGTAGCACATTTCAAGGTAAATTTGTCTCAGCACTTTGACATTTTTAAAAACAAAGCCTGTCAAGTCTATTTCAGGTCTTCATTTGAGCTGCTGCCACAGTAAAAAAAAAAGGAAAAAAAATGTCCCTTTGACCAAACGATTTCAGTTCAGATCAGTAAGAAAGAGAGCTTTAAGGATTTATGCTTTTTTCTGAGACATCACCAAAGTCCATGCACAGCGATGTCACAGAAGTCCTGGCTCTTCAGAGTGCAGCAGTCAATCACAGGGACATCCTGGGCCTGCACCGACACCTGCATATTCTGCTAAACATTGTTCTACAGTTTGTATGTTTCTGTTGAATCTCTCTTTTAGAATTTGTATCAGATATACAGAAAGCTTGACAGCACTCACTCCAGGTTATAGAACTGTAAATGTATCCTGTTAAAGTCTAATAACTTTAATTTGAATGAATGTAGCTCAGTAACCACGCATTGTATTGCAAAATCAGGGATGTTGGTGATTTGCAGATATGCCATACAGGAGACTACTGGTTTGGAAAGGCCATCCACCTCTCTTCGAGTACTGCAATATAGAATGTGCAGTTTTAACATTCATCCTCTTTTCACCCATCATGTATACCTCGAAGACAAAAAAGCTCCATGCCATTAAGACGCTCTCACACTCCCCTTGCCTGTACCCCGGCTGTTGTAGTGGTATGTTAATGTGGGCCAATGCCATTTTGAGTAATTGTCCTGCGTGGCACTCCTCCAAATGTCAAAAACGATTTGCCTCGTGACAAAAACCTTATTGATCTTCATTCTGCTCCTGTCTCTTGGCGGGCGCAAAATGTTTCATCGCTTCGCCAGCCTCCAAATGACAATTCTCACATTGTTCCTGCAGTGAGTGATTGGAAAAAGACAGCGCCAGCAGCAGCAGCACCAGCACCAGCACCAGCACATACCCTGCTTCTTCTTCTTCTTCTTCTTCTTCTTCTTCTTCTTCTTCTTCTTCTTCTTCTTTTTGTGTATGACACACAGGATTTAACGTTGCATTGCAACTTTGAATGGACTGTTATACTGTTTAACTTGCATCAACAAAACCAAAACAAATTCCTAGTGTATACCTCTTACACCTAGCAATAAACACGATTCTGATTTTGATTCTGATGTTTTAGTATACTGTGTGTGCAATGATAAAGATAATATAAAATAAGATTAGATCAAACTTTACTTTTTTATCTCCCCTTGGATAAACTGTTTGAAACTTTCTCCTGCATGGTGTACATCTTAATGTGATATACTGTAGCATTTTAATTTAACCAGACTCTTTAAAAAAGCTCAAAGTTACTCCCAGAAGGCATGGCAATGAGCCTGAATTTTAGAATGGTGACTCAACATGCTGGCTGCAGAAAAAATGGAACAGACAAAAGCATAGAGAGTGCATAGAGGTCACGCTAACACCATAATATTTCATGGCATGGTTCTCTGAGTGGAGAAGGCATCCTCAATTTTTACAGGCAATCGTCTGCAATAAAGCACTGGTTCTCTCTCTTGTTGCTCTGCTGGCTGCTCCTCTGTTTATGTCAAATGAGGATTCACACACGAACGAGTAAATGAAAGAGAGACTGCTCATTTTAACCCCAAAAAACCACCCGCACTGCAAAGAGCAATGAATAAGGAGCAACTTTCAGCAATACAAACGTGTATGTGTGCGTAAATGTAACAACTTACCTATTCGAATAACATGAGGCATCCCGTTAGAGTAGTGAATCCAAACAGAGAGACATGCGATCAGCAGTGTCCAGTATTCCCAAATCGCACTCCATCGTGGAGACAGCCAAGTGTTTCTTATCATGGTTGTTGTAAAGTCGAGGGATCCACTTTTTTTTTTCAAAATTCCAAAGAATTGCTCATCAGAACTGAATTCGACGGAGCATATATATGGATTTTGGGTGTCTGCGACAAAAAATGTGCGCTCATTGTACTTGGTGCAACATTCTTCAGGGTTTTTTTTTTTTTTTTCCTGTTGTTACTCACAAGTCTGAGAGCAGCTCGATCAGGATGAAGATGAAGCCCCACAGCCCTCTCACACAGGCGGATCACTGATACACCTGCTACAATTACCCTGCAGGAGTCTTTCTGTCTGTATCCTCCTACCGCCGATGCTATCTATCTGTCTACTGGCAAAGTAGCACGGAAACAGCCGAGCACGGAGGAGGAGAAACTGCGCCTGCGGAACTTTGGGTCGCCTCGAAAACGATTCTGTCGCCTCCGAAAGACAAAACAGAGAAAAGGTGTCACACGATGAGCAGTATGAACGCACTTCACACGTTCAAAAAGCAGTTTAATCACTCCCAGTCCAACGATCCAGTCCTGCAAAACTGTTCTCAGAGGGACTTTGTGGAAGGTGGAAAAAAGAAGCGACGCTCCTCCAGTTGCGCACCGGTGATGGCTGTGGCACGAGGCTTGGTTATATCGAAGAAATCTGTTATGGAAAAAAAGAGCTCTTTGTTACACAGTGTTCATTTAAAAAAAAAAAAAATCTAGTTTGTGCTGGATGGAAAGGCATGCAGTGTGCAGAAAAGCCCGAGCATCTGCGTGCGTCTGACGAGCCTCCTTCCTTCCACGGTGCCACTAGAGGCACGCGTCGTTACGCATACTTGTCAACTATGTCCAAGAAGTGTTTTATTATGGAGGTGAGGGTGAGAGGGGGGATCCGAATAACGACCCAGTTCTCTACTTTTTCCAGTTGTTGTTTACACTTTTTGTTAAATTCATCACATTTGATATTATTATTAAGAGATTTTTTTTGTGCTCCTTGGAATATTTAGAGATGCTTTTTTTTTTTTTTTTTATTTATTTGCACGGAGATGGATTTTCTTTGCCTCAAGCAAGCAAGAAAGGAAATCCCCCGTCTGCATTGTGAATGGGGATGAATTATTTTGCATGAGGGAAATAAGTGTCAGCTGAGGATTGGGCCATTGACAAAGCAAGGCTTCTTATCGCTACTATTTGAGACATTCTGTCTGTGTCAATGAGTACATTAAACCACCATAACTGCTTGGTGCCTATCTGGCTGTCCATTTTTCATGCCTTTACAAAGAGCCCGTCAAATACAAGCTGCAGGTTACATATGCAATGACATAGAGAGAGTGCTGCTCACGTCTTTCTCTCTCTCTCCACTGCAGTGGAGGAGGCTGAAAGTATTGAATTACCTGTTTTATTGTACAGATTGCAGTGTATATTATGCATTTTGGCTAAAACAGATAGCTGAAACTTGTAGCATCATCAAAACTCCAGGATTTATAACTCTTTAAAAATTCTGCTTATCATGTTTTAGAACATTTTTAATATGCAGATTGAAAAAATTGATATTAGCTGAAACAATTTAAGCCCATTTGACATCACAGATAATGATAATAACAGGAGGTATTTTAGATTTTTATATTCCTAATAAACCAACACAAATTGCATTCTTTCACATTAATGATTTTCCGTTTTTTAAGCATATTGTGAAAATGCACTGCTACATTTCTTTGTGCTTAATAGAAGAGTGTTGATGAGATTGTGCTGTGGCTCATTGGTTTTATTTTTCTGTTTGGAAATGGGGGAGAGGAATAAAACTGTGCATCAGGGGGCATGCAAGCAAGAACAAGCCAGACTGACTGCCACTGCATATTCATGTCTCCCAGAGCAGATTTATCGCCTCTTGGCACAATGTAAGGACTATCAACGTGAGTTATGTGGCCCGGCTCTCGCATTATCGAGATTCATTGACTTGCTGCTCTTTCAAATACAAAATGTACACAGCTCTAGCAAACAAGACATTCTGGGTCTGTGGGTGCCCTCTATGGAGAGATGGCGGTCTGTGCTCTCAATCACCTGGGCTGATAACTGGAGGGAGTCAGACCCTGGAGCGGGAGAGAGTTCCCCTCTGTGACACAAAAGGGAGGAAACGGGAAGCACAAGATGTAGTATTGCAGTTAGATTTCTAAATAGCCGTCGAAGCAAACTGGATTTGAATTGTTTGTGTTTCTTACAGCCGTTGGCTTTAAATCTTTATGTATAGCCATCAGTTTTGTCTCCCTGTCACTCCGTCATTGTAAGAAGTGCCATATGTTACAATGTCTCCTGCCATTACGAGAACTGAAAATGCACTTCAGCAGTGAGAGGGAGCCAGGAGGGTTATTAGAGCAGACCAGAGCAGTGCTGGCGTCACCCACATCCACGTCATTTGTGTTATGTTGTACACAAAGTCGGAAATCAGTGTACTAGGGCTGCAGCTAAAGATTATTTTCATTGTCGGTTAATCTGGTGATTATTTTCTCAATTATTCGATTAGTTGTTAAGTCTATAAAATGTCAAATGACTTCCTCAAATGTATTTTAGGTTGTAGCAGGCTCAGTTTTGAAGCGAGAGTGAAGATACTGGCATCATATGAAACAAAAAAACCTAAGGAATCAATTGGTACTAATCACGTCATACCAGCTTGTCGCAAAGGAGGTTAAATAAGGCTCCAAACTTACGCACAATTTTGGCGAAGAAAAACTGGTATGGCCATTATCAAAGGGGTCCTTTGACCTCTGACCTCAAGATATGTGAATGAAAATGGGTTCTATGGGTACCCACGAGTCTCCCCTTTACAGACATGCCCACTTTATGATAATCACATGCAGTTTTGGGCAAGTCATAGTCAAGTCAGCATACTGACAGCTGTTGTTGAGTTTGCCATGTTGTGATTTGATCATATTTTGTATGCTAAATGCAGTACCTGTGAGAGTTTCTGGACAATATTTGTCATTGTTTCGTGTTGTTTATTGATTTCCAATAATAAATATATACATTGCATAATGTAGGCATATTTGTCCACTCCACTTATAAGAGTATTAAATACTTGACAAATTTCCCTTGAAGATACAATTTGAGCAGATAAAAAATGTGTGATTAATTTGCGATTAATCGTGATTAACTATGGACAATCATGTGATTAATCGCGACTAAATATTTTAATTGATTGACAGCCATAATTCACATTTAAGAAGCTGGAATCAGATAATTTTGACTTTTTTTCTAAAAGAATTACACAAACCAATCAATTATCAAAATACTGTAGTTGGCAATTAATTGAATAGTTGACAACTAATCAATTAATTAATTAATTGTTGCAGCTCTACAGTGTACTCAGGTAAAAATACTAGAACAATGTAAAAAATAGTCCAATACAATTAAAAGTTCTGCATACAAAATCCTATTAAAGTACAAAAACCGCTAAATGCACTTAAAGTATCAACAGCAAAAGTACTCATTCTAAAGAATAAATGGCCCCTATGAGAGTTATTTTATTCTATAATATATAATTAGATTAATATCATCACTGATGCAATAATGTCTAAGTAGTACTTTAGTGTTGTAGCTGAGGTGGAGCTAGGTGTATCTACTTTATCTATAGTATGGTAGTTTAGTCTACTGGTTCTCAATCTATGGGTCACAAGATAGATCTGAGAGGGTTGTGAAATTATTAATGAGAGAGGAAAGAAGAAAGAAATTGTGCTACAGAAATCTGTTTTAAATTTTAAAATTTTTTTGACAAGTTTAGAGGAGAAATGGCTCTTCCTTGGCCACAAGCCTAATGTTTGAATAGACTTCCCACTGATATCAAAAATGGCTTTGCCAAAGGTTGTACTTCTTTATGAGTATCTGTGCATGGCCATATTGAAGCAGAAGAAAGTGTAAAAGTGACTCTGAAGGACACTTAGGGCTCGTACAACAACATCAAACCACTGTTGAAATAAATCAGTCTAGCCTTTACTTGAGTAAATTAAAAAGTAATTTAAGTTGACACTTATTAAGCAGGTCACACATCCATATACGACAGCACCATCGCCTCTATTTTTCCCCCCTGTGAAATGATTGCTGTTGCATTTACAACCGGCCAGCGATCAATGCCTCGTCTGGCAAGTTGGTCATAACTAATGGCTCCAGAAGCATCAAGTCTCCATTGTGAAGCTGGAGACATTGACAAGAGGTGTACTTAGTTGACTGGATTGATCAGCACATTTTGTTTAGTTTTTTGAAGATTGTGAGAGAGGAGAAAGAGGGACAATCAATTTCCACACGGTGTCTTTCACACTGCTTGCTTATACACCTATGATTGGCTGGAGAAGATGTGCAATCCAAGATGTTAGATTGTTCATAATTATTTGGAAAAATTGCTGCACTTCGATTGAGCCTCAAAAAATGAATCATGTGAAACATTTTCACCATTGATTTTGCTTTTCTCTTCAAGAGAAACATAAAGAACTCCAGTCACCAGACTGAACATAATGCTGAAGATCGAACATCTCCCCTCAACAATGGGTCAATAGGAACTCATTTCTAAGTCTAAGTCTGTGGTTACAAATTAAATGCCTTTTTTCAAGTCTTTTTGATTGGATTCACTTCTCTTTTTTTTGATGGTGAAGCTTTAGCTTTGTTAAAAGAAGAAAGGATGATTGTTTCATCAAAAGGCCACCGAGTCAACTTTTCAAACTCTGAGGGGGTTGTATTGATCTCTCGGAAGAAAAGATAGTGCCGAATCAAAAATAGTTTTGAAGGCATAGAGGCTTGATGTTTGGGAATAAATATTCCATATTTGTTTTTTTTTTATTGTGAGTGGAATAAAGTCCACCTGAGATTTCATATTTATTTCTTTTGCAAAGGCCCATTGTCTTCATAGAATTAAAACATTTCAAAAAGCTTTGTTCAAAATACCTGTCCGCTGTCAGCACATACCGTATGCAACGAGATGCAATGTCATATAGCTGCCGTTTGTACATATTTGTGTCATGAGAGGTCTACAAAGCCCGTGCAGCTTTTGTGGGCAGACAGATAATTAAATGTCGATTCACCCTCTTCAACTGTACGGGGGCAATATAGCTGCTTTGCTGATAGATTGAACACTTGCTACAGCCTCACGCTCTTATGATTCAAGGCAAGGTGCCATGTGCAGACAAGGTTATGAGGAATTGGCCCAATTCTGGCGCTGATTGCAACGTTTACTGGGGCTACTGCTCTGGCTTGGAGTTAGAGACTGCTCAAGATGTATGTGCTGCTGCTGACGTATGTAGCGGCGGTGTGTTGGGGAGAGGGGAGACAATCACAACCCTGATCAGTCATCCAGACAGTCTGTGAGATGGGAAATGACTGCTAGCGGGGTTCAGCCACTGGTTATAGATGGGAAAGGCACAGAGTAATAATAGATTCCTGACCCAAACTGATTTATCAATTGAATTATTAGTGTTATCATCTTTATCATCCCCGTCATCTATCTTCAATAACTACTGAATGCCAG
Source organism: Helicolenus hilgendorfi (assembly GCA_916700815.1). Classification (NCBI taxonomy): domain Eukaryota; kingdom Metazoa; phylum Chordata; class Actinopteri; order Perciformes; family Sebastidae; genus Helicolenus; species Helicolenus hilgendorfi. The sequence goes on along the minus strand of CAKALG010026861.1, from coordinate 9,649 downwards.
CTTAAAACTGTGGAGCATTTTGAACGCATGTATAAAGAAAAAACAAATCCCAGCCACTCTTTCATGACCTTTAAATCAACACTTCTATATTTGGAGTTCAAGTGAATAGATGTCTGAAAAACAAAAACAAAAAAGACTTGATGAATGTCATGGTAACAAAGATGCTTATGTGAGCCTGTCAGATAAAGAACAATTCTCCTGCTACAACAAAATCCAGTCGCTCTCAAGTGACTTGTCCTTGATGTTCAAGCAGACCTTTAAGGTCAAGGAGGCCAACCGGGGAATTAAAATCACACTTGAACACTTCTGTTGGAGAACCTATAGAGTGCAATCACACAGTGATTCATTTTCTCCTAAAACCCTCTGTGATTATACTTGACCCTACGTGCACCGTATGCATCACTGGCCCTGACCTACACTCAGGCTGTCATCAGAATGTAGTCACGGACAGGATGTTGTTTTTGTCCTATGCCGAGGTCATATCATTTGCATAGTTTTTGTCATGCTTTGGATGTGTTGGATTCTTAGATTGAGATTTTTTTTTTTTATGTTTATGTTTTTTTTGTCTGAGCTCTCGGTGCTTCGTCCAACAGTAGGTGGCAGTTAAACATGATATTAGTATTAGAGCTGCAACGATTAATCAATTAGTTGTCAACTATTAAATTAATCGCCAGCTATTTTGATAATCGATTAATCGGTTTTCGAGTTACTAGTCTTTTTTTTAAGATAAAGAGTCAAAATGCTCTGATTCCAGCTTCTTGAATGTGAATATTTTCTGGTTTCTTTACTCCTTTATGACAGTAAACTGAATATCTTTGAGTTGTGGACAGAACAATACATTTGAGGACGTCATCTTGGGCTTTGGGGAACACTGATCAATGTTTTTCACCAACTAATGTGCTGAAATTCATCGAGAAAATAATCAACAGATTAATCAACAGTGAAAATAATCGTCAGTTGCAGCCTTAATTTGCATGTATTCAGAAGCTACACATTTATATTGCTGTACATTAATTTATGATAAGTTTAAAAATGTTACTAAAGCGAGACGTCCTTGTTGCCTAGTGGTCTAAAGTGCACATGTAATCCCAGCTTCGATTTCCATTGTTGCATGTCATCCTCCACATTTCCTGTCCTTCTCCACTGTCAAACTATCAAACAAAAGCAAAAATGCCAAAGAAAAAGAAAGACGCTTAATACTTAGTATCATAAACCCTTGAGTCCAAGTCCTTAGAAATATGTGTAAAAAAGGCCTGTACTTAAAATGATCAAGTCATTATTCAATTTTATATTTAAAAAAGAAAGAAAGATCCACGTCTTGCTCTGCTTCACCACATTAATTCCTTGTCTACCTGATGAGACTGAAGTCTCAGGGTGTCTGCTTTGTACTTCTTATGATAATCATATCTGATTTTGACTGAGAACAATGCAACATGTGACAAGTAACCCAACTTTTATTGAGCATTGAGCATTGTCAGCTGCTAATATAGTGACTGTTTAAATGCCTTTGTTTTGAATCAAACCATACTTAAATTTTCTGTGTACGAAGTACCATATAGGTAAGAGAATCTGAAACCTCAAATGAGTTTCTTTAATATACGAAATCAAAAATAACAACAGCCCCACCACAAATCCATACACTAATACCTACCTACCACTAATTCACATACTGTATCTAGGGCTGCACCTTACAATGATTTTCATTATTGAGACATTTGCTGATATTTTCTTGATTAATCTGTTAAATATTTTCATTTTTAAATGTCAGAAAATAGAGAAAAATGCTCATGCACAGGTGACTTCAAATGTCTTTTGTTGTCCGACTAACACTCCAAAACCCAAAGATATTTTGTTTACTATCATATAAGACGAAGAAGCTGCAAGCCTGCATATTTTAGAAGTTGGGGGCGGCGGAAGTTTGCAATTATACATTTTTTGTTTCGAATATACTGAGCAAGAGTGAGGGATTATTGTAACCCTTCTCAATATTAAAACGGCATCAAACTGGTATGTTTTATTATACTAAACAAAGATACTGGCACTGCAGTGAATGCTGATTGTCTTCCTGAGAGGTGGACAGTACTGAGCTCCATGCAAAGTATCAGGTCTGGAAGTTTTCTCAGTGTGAATCCGTGTAAAAAAACATAATTATGGGTTTTCAGTTTATAACTATGGGAAGGCCATCAGCGAAGCATCCTTAAAGTGTGTTTACCATCTCCAGAGAGTTCGTTCTGTGCTTCAAAGTGAGGCGGAGTGAGAGGCCGGTATCATGACATGCCTTGCAAATACTCCAGCAGCCAATACCCACAAGGCTTTGCTTCGGAGGTTATCTTCACTCTCCACTCAGTTCACTCGAGTAGCCTATCTATCAGTGACGGAAAGGGAGCAGCGGTGACAGCCACAGTACGATTAGACGCTATGTCGGCTAATATTGCGCCGGCAGTTGAACAGGGCCAGCCTTTGTTGTTGTTTACACAGCGTTTGCCCATCATTAGGCTTGGCAAGGCTGGCTGCCTTCTCCTTTTATATTAATTAAAATGAATGTACAGTAAAGACTGCACGTGTGGCTCCAAGCCAGAATTTTGAAGTAAGACTCAATTAACCTCAATGACCCTGTCTAACACAAACAATGAGAAATTAATTATATGCAGCATCCAACCCAGACAAGCTTAGTGGCTTCAAAACTACATTATAAATGGTTTAGAATGTATTTTCCACCTTGTTTTCGTTTGCGTCTGCCAAATCAATGGCCCATTAAAAAATCTGCAGCAACATAAAATGGATATCATGAAAGCGCAGGTGTCTGCAGAGCATGCGAGCCCGGAGAATCAGCGTTTTTTGTATATGATTATCCTCTCGAGGGCTCTTCATTGATTTAACTTTAATGTTAGACAGACATGAGCTTGTCAAATATTATGAAACAACAGTGAGCACAATATATTCTTTTTTTTTGTGTGGCGAGAGGGACCTTGAGGTTTGCAGCATTTGATGTCAACTTTATTATTGTTGTTTGACATAACGGTACACAAGTTGGTTGTATTGGTCAAAGAGCACATTTATGTCAAACCAGCCCTGTTTCCTGAAAATGATGTTTTTTGTTTTTGCTGTTGCCACCGTAGCAATCCTACGCGCTTGGCACACTTGGGAGAAATTGTAATCTGCAACCTCACAGCTAAATACCGCCAGATCTTACACATTGTTCCTTTACTTTACGCCAAACCATGATGTTGTTTTTTTTTTCTACAACTAACCAAGTGGTTTTGTTGTGTTTTGGTTCAATTTTTAACATACCACATGTTTAAAACTGTGACTGTAATCTGGGAGAAAATACGTTTCCTTCTAAACTTGTTTGAGAATGCAGTTCAGATGTATTGGAACGTAATTTTGTATGAGACAGCGCTGGTCACACAGGTCACACAGGATGGCAGCTTGAAGACTGCATGCATCGCTGTGTGTCTTAATGTGTGTCTTTACGTGTGTGTAAACAAGTCCCACTACGACACACACACACACATACACACATTCAGACAACCTGTGAAAGAAAGTGTCTCGCTAATTTGAAACGTGTTTGCATTTGTGCACAATACAGTGATCTGCAGACTTTCATGTTATCACATTGGCAGTTATGAGTAATTGCACCCTGCAGCAGTCCCTACCCCTGGACAACTTTTAATTACGTTACAAAGTGCACACGCTCTCCTGCATTAATGTCTCCGCTGGAGTCTTGAACGATTACATTCACTCCGGTGTGGTACAAGGACCGGCTTCCCTAAATCATGAAAACATGTTTATTAAACCGAGATAAACTCACACCATGGTATTTGTTGATGTGAGCGAGGGATTATCCTTTGTGTAATGTATGATAAGGAATTTAAAAATAATTTGTTGCAAAACCGTGGAGTGCTTATAGAAGCTGAGAGGCGGCAGGGGAGTGAAGTCTTTTTTTTGTGTTGAAGAAAAGGAATAGCAGCGATAGAGTGCTGACAACATGAATGAATGAACCCACTGTAACGTATTCCTCGGGCACCATGGATCATTTATGTCTTGTATGGCCTATGCCTGAAACAGCTCTCCCTGTGGAGATGAATGTGTGTGTGCTGTCCATCATCTTAGGAGCAGATGAGTGTGAAGTGAAGCACACACCGACCAGCAGCATGTCATTCACAGTTTCATGTCGGGCAAGTCCCTCTTGTCACACTCGAGTCAAAGAACACGTCGAGGCGCGATTGCTTCACAGCCAGTTTTGACCAACACATCGAGATACAAAACATACATCTGTATCTCTTTTTTTTTACACTGCAGATGAGCAACATTTTAGAAATATTTTCTATTTTTTAATAAACCTCATTTGATTTTGTTTTGCAGCGCACGGCGTGAAACATGTAGACACCAGAGTCTGTTCAATTAAAATGTTGCAACAAGAGCTCAATTATTTCAGTAGTTTATCAGATATGTAGCAGAGTGGAAAATGCAAGGAGCTCGCTCAAAAATGTGCAGTATTATACCAACAAATCTCCTATTCGTGCACTTTCTTCCCTCCGGAATTTCTTAATATCCTAAGTGATATGAGGCCAATTTTCCAGAGAGGATTAAATAGACCTTTGGGATACATCTGATGAGATAACATGATGATGAAACCATAAAGGTGTAGTGAGTTTAATAATAAGTTTAGACATTTATTTTTTTGCGTTACACTTACCATCAAGACATCATTCATGGGATATTTATTATATATTTAACTGTTGACGCTTACAAGGCATGCTCTTGTTTATGAAACACCTATTTAACGCTTGACTGATTATAACTGCATACATTAAGCCCAAAGGAAAAATGACCACCTCGCTTACTGTAATCACTGACTGGGTTTAAAAAAAAAAAAAAAAAAAACTGTATCGAGAGGCAGGGGTCGCTCGGAAACGTGCTCTTTCAATCAATGTACACCGCACCGCGCTGGCTTAATCACAGATCTTGTACATGGATAATCGCTACAAGTGAACCTTGCCTGGCTGACATTTGCATATATTGAGTTACAGGAGTCAGTCTCACTCAGACTCCATCCGGTGGATCACTGCATGTGATGTTATCTGCGTGGAGCTGAAAACATCAAAAGCACTTTCTTCCAATCATTTTCACACATCAGCGAGGTTATAGTTTGATGTTGATTCTGTTTAATGGAGGGCTGGAATGCAATTCTAAATCGATTATAGAGTTACTGTAATTTCGTTGAAGTGGATATGGAAAATGTCACTGATTTATGTATTAGTTTAAGTGAACTCATAAGTGCAGTTAAAATTGACTAATGAACTGTAGATTCATTAATGTGTTGTGTCCTGTTTGCCTCTAATGAAGTACATTATAGCTATAGTCTAAGCCAGTCGTTCCCAACCTGCGGTTCAGGACCCCCACAACGGGTTGAGAGATAAACCCAGGGGGTCACAAGGTAATTTACAGGAGAGAAAAGCAGAAGAAAAAAAACATATATCTGCCACACAGTTATGTTTATCTTTCCAGACTTTTCTTGAATCTTTGTCTGACTCTTCAGAGATAGAATTGAGTCTTGCTGAGTGTCCATCCAAGCACACTGGTGACCTGATGGTGGTGCTAATGAACCACTGTGTTGTTTTTCAACGACAATTAAACATTTTCTGGATGATTAATGCGGACGTTTACGTCGCTGATCAGAAGAAAAATATCAGTTGCAATGGAGGTTCCTAACGTAAAAATGCCTTTGATGATAAATCGTCTGATTTCAGTTTATTTGATAAATAAGGGAAATAAGCTACCTACATTAGAAAGAGGTTAAGATGATTAACTGGACTGCAGGGGAAAGCAGAAAAATAAATCAAATTTAAGCTACTGGATCACTAAAGAGTAGAGTTGTCGATTAAAATATTTAATCGCGATTAATCACACATTTTTATCTCTTCAAAATGTACCTTAAAGGGAGATTTGTAAAGATTATCATAAAGTGGGCATGTAAAGGGGAGAATCGTGGGTACCCATAGAACCCATTTTCCTTCACATATCTTGAGGTCAGAGGTCAAGGGACCCCTTTGAATATGGCCATGCTAGTTTCTCCTCGCCAAAAATTAGCGTAAGTTTGGAGCGTTATTTAGCATCCTTCCCGACAAGCTACTATGACAGTTTCCAATGGATTTCTTAGGTTTTCTAGTTACATATGATTCAGTCTCTTCTCTCTAGCTAGCTACAACCTAAAAAATAATAAATTGAGTTAATGCGTTAAAGAAATTAGTGACGTTAAGACAAATTTGCACGTTAACTTTGACAGCCCTACAAAAAAACATAGCATTAGAACTGATAGCAATATAATCCTGTAGCCAGGAGAAACTTCTTGATACCTGATTTACCTTTTTTTCTTTTTTAAGTGTTCATTAATAAAATTTAAAAAAATGATGGATATGATGGAAAATATTGTTGAATTTACAATTTATTATTTTTTATATATAGCGTTGGACAGAATTCAAGGAGGAATTGATGAATTTAATTTTGTGAGAGGCTGTAATGCGATTTGATTTTCTTAATTTATGCATGAAATGCATTTGTAATTTATCCAATAAAACCACAGCATTACAGTGTGCGTGAGACTTTTATAATGCCCTTGCAACACTGTAAATCACATCTTGACAGCAGCATCATATGACGTTTTGTCTGTGAAACATTATGACAGCATAGTTATAGCAGCATAGAAATGTAAGTTACTTTAATCATCGTCACTCATGACAGAACCACATTTTTATGGTTGCGTTGCTGATGGTTGAAACCTGCATTTGAATTATATTTTGTTCATGCTAGAGAGGCTGTTTGAATCTAGTCCAAACCTTCCTGCCACAACAGATCAATAGACGTACTGACAAATTACAAAATATACAATACAAAATATTATAGCAAACAATCTGGAATGCTTGCGCTGCTCACAATAATTAAAACAACAGATGTTGCAGGTGACAGAGACCAGGAGAGGTGGGATGTAACATACAGAAAAAAAATCCCAATAAGCCCTCAGCACCTCTGCGGGGTGTATAATGACAAAGAATGTGATGTGCCATGGCCGGGTATTGGCAATATTAATTAAAAATTAAAAATACTGATACTAAGTGAATTGTTGCTGAATTGAATGATCCTATACGGTATATCATTAGAGAATATTTTCATCTTACGTTGTTTCCACTGATGCTTCTTTTGCTGTTGCTGCGCATATCTAAGCTTTTTCTTTAGTCTGCTCTGTTATTACGTGAGTCGTATAGTCATCATAGACCAGAACAAGTCTCATGAGAATTAATTAACCTACATTGTTCATGATGACATCCCTTGAAGGCCGTGTGGGAAACAGTGCAACTGATTGCTCCTCCTTTACTTGAATAGTCAATAAGAGGGTGTGACCTGACAAGAATGTAAATTTGACTTAAGTTGTTGCAGACGCGTTGTCTAATGAAGCGCAATGTTGCTCATTTCTTTTCTGTCTCTATTCCCTATATAGAAATTTGTAATATCCTTTGAAATGTCATAGTAGCTGCTTTGTTGCTATTGACACCCGAGAAAACATCAAACATACATGTTATAATCCATCATAGGGGTGTAAGAAAGTATCGAAAATATCGAGTATCGCAATATTATGTTTTGTGATTCTGTATCGATTCTCAAAAACACTATCGTTTTTTAATTAATCGTTTACAAAAGAGATTAAAGATTAACTTAGTGAATGCTTTATTTCATTTGCAAAGATATGCGTCCTCTCTGTGATGAATGCAAATGCAGATCCCACTGTTCAGATTGTATAAAAAGTAAACTCTGTTTCAACTCCGATTTTATGTACATGGTGGTCCTAAAATTAGATTAAAAAAAAAAATCACAATATATCGCCTTGTTTCTGTATCGCAATATATTGAATCGTAACCTCTGTATCATGATACGTATCATATCGCCAGATTCTTGTCAACACACAGCCCTAATCCATCAGTTTGTATTCCATATTGTGCGTTTAAATCCTTCTCCACTGTCAGAGTGGTAGAGCTTCAGTTTCAAGTAAGCACCCTCCATTTTGTTAAATAAACCGCAGAACATCAAGCTCTGGCTCCACCAGGGAGCAGCCTTAAAGATTGGAGCTTCAACTCAAAGACCACACATTTAAGTGTTTCACCACTGGGAGGTTGCAAAGGTCTAATTAGCCACTGTGTCTGCTCTGTCAGCGATGGCAGACCTGTACAAGGCCCTTCCTTCCACTGCCAAGTGAACTCCAGTTTACTGTAGCTCCATATTACGGTGTCAAGCACAACTACGCCTGTTTCCTGGGCACTGCTTGGTTTCCCCCCATGGGAACGCTTCTGAGGAGCGGATACAGCAATTATCCATGGACTGCAAAGTGAAAGGTGAAAGGATTTGTATTTACCAGCCAGTGAGTAGTTAATGACAATACAATATGCTGGAATTAGGAGGATTAGAAGCCGGGGATTTGTATACAGTCAGTGAAATTTCCAGCAACACCTTAGTGCTACCTCAGTAAATTGAAAGACTTTGGGTGAGGGAGGGTGAGTTACTGTATATGTTGTGGCAATGAATGAATTAGTTGGCAACAAGTTTTTTTTTATTTTACTCATGGGGTGCATGTGATGTCTAAGTCTTTGTCTGTGTACTATAACTATGTAAAGGAACAGGACAACAGGGCAAACATCACATTATGCTGAAAATTAAGGTGGCCCAGGACGGCGTTTAAAAGTTTAATTTATTGCTATTAATTACTGGTACAGTCTCAAAGGTCTCTGCAGCTCCTACATAATGGAACAAGAAGTCCCACAGAAAACTGATTGGATATTCATTTTAAAATGGTTAAAAATGACAGCAGGAACATAGAGAAAAAACAAAGCGTAATAAGAATGCTTGATGAATGTCCATGTGTGGCATGGGGCATCTAAATATAAAGCAAGGAATCTCTGTTTGTCTGTCTGTAATAGCCACGCCTGTCCACCGGAGAATAGCGTGTCATTGTTACATTTAGCCTCTCCGAGGTGTGAATATTACATGTGTATGAAGGTGCAGTGCCAGAAGGGGGCGACAAAGCCACTCACTTAGGTTTAGGCAACAAAACCATTTAGTTAGGTTTAGGAAAAATGTCAAGGTTGGCCTTAAAATAAGTAACTATATTAAGTAAAATATGTGCACAAACAACGTAACAAAAGTACGGAAAACACATCAAACGTCACTAAAAAACACATCACTAACGTAACTAAAGACAAAACACTGGTTTCGAACACCGGTCTCCTAGTTGAAAGTCCTGTGTATAGAATGTGTGCAGTTACATTTCATTCAGTACAGATTACATGGTGTATAAATGACACGCCAAAAGCAAGAACGGCCTTCTTATTACACGCTTTTGCCTTGCCTTTTATCGTGTCATTCACACGACTTTTCGTGCGACTGGGCTGTTGTATGCGTGTGTGTCCTTCGCATATCTCGTGAACCGTTCATCCGATCTACTTCATACTTGACAGGTGTATTGCTGGGGACCTAGGGATGTGTAGTGTTGAAGTTGGTGCAATTTAGACACGACACGTTCAGTGTTAATAAACTTTGAATAACAAGCGATAGCACTCTTTGCAGCAGCTGTGGCAGGGCTTTAGGGCTCTGCAGACTG
>CAKALG010026860.1:0-16250 GCA_916700815.1 Helicolenus hilgendorfi | reverse complement strand
CGACTGGCCTTTACTGAGTCAACGTTGGAGGCACTTGTGGGCTCATCAGCTGGAACACTGCAGAACACACACGTCTGACTGAGGCATGTGAGTGTGTGTGTGAATATGTGTGTGTGTGTGGTCTTTCAGTGGCTGTTTTTGTGTGCTGGGCTTCGGGTCTCAACAGCAGAAAAACAACTCCAAGATAAATACAATAAAGTTCATCATCACAATTTAGAAGAAAGACTTACTGACATGGATAATATTTTTTGTTCTATGTATTTTTTCATTCTCAATTTATTATCTGGAAATGAAGTGAATTGAATTGAACTGAATTTAATCGAAAAAAAAGAATAGAATAAATAAATAAATATAAAACAAATCTAAAACGACATTTATTTAAAGAGCTAACTGATTTAAACAAAACAAAAATAATAAAACATATTAGATACAGTATATAATATGTTGTATAATATAATATAAGGTTATATATGACGACACTTTGACCTGACGAAGAACCGAGTAGGATCGAAACGTGTAGTGTGCAGGCGTTACCTTTTTCTTAACTGATACTGTTTTAATAGCCTCGCACCTACGTGATGTGTGTATAATTTATCTTAACTAAACCACAAACACAATAATACCAAGCAGAACTAAGCTGAAATTGACAAAAAAAAGGGAATCTAAAATAACCCTGTAACAAAACATAACCCTCCAGCTGACTGTAATTGTCTTTTCTTACAGTTTTGCCCAGAGAGCTGTGAGTCATTTACTTCTGCAGTCACTAATCACATGATCTGAACCATTCAGAGCTTCTGCAGGGCTCAATATCCTGACAGTATCAGGTATCTGAACCAAACACACACACACACACACACACACACACACACACACACACACACACACACACACACACACACACACACACACACACACACACACACACAAGGAAACACAATGCTCGGTCAGTGCTTCCCTGTTTGGGGTTGCTACTGACAACATGCTCATGTTTAGTATTGGACAAAACCAGGTCACGCTCTCTCCACAGGTGCATGCGATGTTTTTTTGCCAGATAGATACGGATACACATGTTCACCACACATGCTCCTATTCTCACACAACAGACACAGGTGTTCATACACCATATTCATATTCATATTTTATTAGGGTTGGATATTAGCACAGGATAAACATGTGACGTTCAATGAGAAGAGAGAAAAGGAAAAGGAAAAACGCCTATTTACCACACTCTCTACTGCTCAGCACCTGATACTCCTTCGTCTAAACATTATTAGTTCAAACATTAAAGGTTGCTGACAGACAACCTGGCTCAGAGACGCAGACAGGTAAGAAAGGTTAATGGTGGTTTTGGTGAGTGACAAAAAAGCTATTGAGCTCTTTAAAGCTTCCTCGTAGCCCAGTTGTTGCCGTCATCAAAATCCCCCGCTGCCCATGTACTTTCCATGTGCAACCTATTATTTTAATGCATTTTATAACTGAATAACCAATACATGCCTCTCTGAAATGAATGGTTGCCAGGTCATTCTTTGCACCCTGTAAATGCTAAAACGGCAATCGTTTTCCAGACATTTTCCTTTTCAGATATTGTCTTTTATAAGGGGAACAGCACTTCTAATACCCCTGTGCCTCATATGTACTGGACTTCTGCAGTAGTTGCAAATGTTCATATTTCATATACAAGATACAGACTTTAAAGTCTGCCAGCTTGTGTGCTCACGCTGTGGTAAGAAATCCAGCAAAAGCCCTCCGTAGTAAAGTGTGTCATCCATCAGCACTGCCATTTCACAGAGTACGAGCACAATATTAACAATGTATCAACAGCAAGGAAATGTCAGGGAAAAGAGAAGAGACGTAAACTAGGGTGACAGCTTGACTTCCTCTTCTTTTGCTGTGGCCTTTTCATTTGCTGTTGGTTTCCAATGAGGACTCTCTCTGGCTGCATTTACAAAGCTCCAGGAGAACAATGGAGCAGGTCATTCAGCAACAGTAAATAGGTTTTTAATAGCCTGCAGGGTTAGTGTTAAGCAAGCCTGAGAGGCCAGTGGACTGGAGTGGGGAGCAGAGAGACGGTGTGTGGGGCCAGCTGGTACCAGAGCTCGACTAGCAGCGGTGGAGTATTTAGATATTTTACTTAAAGGATCAGTGTGTAACAATTAGGGGGATCTACTGTATTAGTAGGAATTAGTATTAGTAATTATGTTTTTATTAGTGTATAATCACCTGGAACTAAGAATCGTGTGTTTTCATCTACATAGAGAGCCTCTTCACGGAGTCCGCCATGTTTCTACAGTAGCCCAGAACGGACAAACCAAACACTGGCTCTAGAGAGAGCCATTCATGTTTTTACATTGCCTGAAGGCCACCGTAGTTCTCCGACACGCTTGTGAAAAAGAGATAACATCAGCCGCAGAGTGCAAAACTGTGGTACCGCCAGCCACCGTCTGACTTCCGTTGCTCCCATTATGGTAAGGATGGCCTCTGAGCGAGGCAAACAGCGTTACCATGGTTTTGCACTCGGCAGCTCACGTTACCCCAGTCTTGGAAGGGAGGAGTGAGCGGAGGGGAACTCCGTTGGTTGCAATCTGCAACCACACCACTAGATGTTGCCAAATCCTACACACTGTATCTTTAAGTAGAGTAGCAATATCCCACTGTAAAAACACTCTGTTACAAGTAAAAGTCCTGCATTCAAAATATTACTTCTGTAAAAGAATAAAAGTGTTAGCAACAAAAAGTACTACCAAAGCTGTCAGATAAATGTAATATAATAAAAAGCACAATTAAGGGGATGAACTAAGTACTTGGGTAAATGTACTTAGTTACTTTCCACCACTGTTGATTCAGCCGTTCTCATTCCCAGGGCGTCAAATACTGAGGCTTTGTCACGGCCATTGGTGTTCATTACTGGCACACAAAGCACCCTTTAGTGTCTATATGAAAGGCACCTACCGTTCCTTTAACTACAATGTAAATCCATCCACGGCAATAGTAAACGCTCCGAGAAAGTGCGCCTGCAGTGTGATGATGTAGTTTAAAGAGTAAAAAGACACTCACCGGGCGGGCGGGTGGGGAGGTGGATGGGTCCAACAAACACAAGCCTTTCATCCAGAGACCGCTGTTTGTATCCCGTGTTCACAAAGTTCAATGTCATTTTCACTGTACAATTGAGTAGTTTTAAGTCCAACCACGTAGTTCTTTCCTAAACCTAACTATAGTGGTTCTGTTGTCTGAACCTAAAGTGACGCCAAAGGTAACTATAGTGGTTTTGATGCAGAAAATAAAGTGACGCCAAGGGGTGGTACGCGTTGGGATGAGAACGTGTTGGTCAACTAGTGGAACTGGAAGTGAGACACATTTATTTTATAGTCACTCTCCGGGCTGCAGGCTTTCTGCTTGTCAGTTCACTTCCACACACACACATATATTAAATAGTGTAAAGATGCATCACGATGCAGGCCTTCATACACAAAGAAATGGCTGCAGAAGTAGGCTGTGGAACAAATTTTGTCTTTTCATGTCTCCTGCTCTTACTCCAGATCTGCAATGGCTCCGTTCTGGCGTATTTTTGACTCCCACTGCTCCATTTAGAAGATGACTCAAACACACCACCCCTTCTCTGTCTGCTGTAACGCATGTGTGTGTTTTTGTATCTAGATGAAAGTTACTCGGGATAATAAAGATTGAGTAAGATACGGTTTCTACTGAGAGACAGAGCGAGACAGAGTACGGTGTAGTGCATTATTCATGAAATGTAAAATCTGACTCTGAGCCAGTTTCCAAAGGGCACTCTGGCACTGAAAGAGGTCATTCACCGTGCCATTAACATCTGCTCAGGATGTAGAGGGGCATTCACACCTTTAGGGTTAATAAATAACTCCTTTTTAATACCTTAATGACTCTCATTTGTGTGAAGTGGGGTTACAGAGTTTAAAGTTCATCCCCTTTTGTAGATATGGATCATTTAGAGTCTCTGGCTCAAACTGGTTGCAGCTAACTCGTGCTTGACTGGAAGAAAGCGTTATAGCAGGAAATACAGATTTATCTTCCACACAGATCCCCAAGGCTTGTAAAAGGCACACTGCTAACTTTGTGTAAAACATATGACAAATGGATGTTAGGATTTTGTTGTGCTGTTAATGGTTTTTGCAGGTGTTTTCCGTCTCTGCTTGAACCTAGTTTTTATTTTCCCAAATGGGGAACGTGGATGAGGTGAGGCACAAAAGAAGCTGCATTCTCACAAAAAAAAAACATATGAGAAACATAAAGATAAAGCCTAATCCTTTGAGTCAGTTTTTATGATTTTTTTTATTGGAGGTCTGCGTGAATTTTATCCTGATAAGAGGAGGATGAACAGCAAATTTGCTGCAGTGGCTTCCTGTGAAAGCCTCGCCACTGGACTTTATAAATCTTTTGGGCTGATACAGAAATGCCAAAGATATGTTTGAGGTAGGTTAGAAAGTTTTTGTTTCATCTGTAAAACATCCCACAGTGCAAACGATGGTGACAATTCTTAAATAACCAAAATTATTGGATTCCTGTTAAAACTGTTTCTGTTACAAAATAAATATCGGTTGATATATCATCATCAGATCTTTTAAAAACTCTCACATATTGGCCTTAATTATCCATTATCGGTCAAGCTCTATTTAAAAGAGCTAGTTGTTTGTATGTTCTGATGACATTATATAACATGATATAATGGCTGCATATTTCTGATCCAACACATTCGCACTCCCAACTCGTCAAATAGCGATGCTTGGTCAGTGGCCTTACACTTCAAACTATGATGCTCTAGGTACAACTCTGCTTGTTGCATACCATAGACTTTATATAAAGATGGACGACATGACAGCTCCCCAAAAGTGAAGCCAAAACATCTTGATCGCCCCCTGCTGGCTGGCTGCAGTGTAGGTCATAAATCCCGCCCCCTTTATGTTAGCGGATGGGACATGATCCAAATTAAAAAGTTGACTTGGTTTCATACGGGTCATGAACAGTGTTCTCCTGGGTGAAAGTCCTGTGTTTGTTTGACCCATCCATCCATTGTCCCCTCCCATCCACCGTAATCGGACTTTCTCGCTATTTAAACTACGTAAGTTGCTCTGACCGTCTAATAATGACGCGGATGGGTTTATATTGGAGTTAGTTGAAAGCCCGTTGCGTCACATACAGATGCTAAAAGGTGCTTTGGTGCGTCGGTATCAGACGGCGAAGGCCACTGACCAAGCTGCGCTACTTGACGCTTTGCGAGTGAGACCGGGTTGGTTTGGTCAGTGGACTAATGTGTCTGACATTTCTTTAACCGACAATCTGACAATCGCCCCCAATTCACAAAGATCAGGTGTGCAGAGTTGTAATAGTAGGATTTGGACTTCCCCTCTCTAGCTCTGTTTGAAAACAAGCACAGCAGGCTTTCCACTTGATGTGTGAGTGTGTCAGTTTAAGTAAAAAAAAGATTTAATTGAATGAAACAGTCAAAACAAAGGCATATGTATCGGTCAGAATACAATGGGCAGCCAAACATAACAAGGTTTGACTCAGCATTACTGGCAAATGCATAATGGATGAAAATTGCATAAACAAAACCTGTTCGGAGCGTTTTCCAATAAAAGCTAATTGATGAACAGTTAACTGTAATGAAGAGGTCTGATATACAGAACGAGACGGTGTTTGAACCTATAAGTGTGTTTATCCTGGGACTGGACTAAGTGTCTCTACTGTGACTAACAGTCCAGGGAAAAGCACTTAGAAGCCTCTCTGAGTCAGGAGGGACACAAGAACAGATTGCCTTTGGCCGCCGCGCAGCCTTATTTAATGCTCCATCCCTCATCTCTTTCTTTGCCTCTCTCTGTCTCTTACTTTTAATGGCCATGTCCCTGTAGAGCTGAACCAGAGAGATGAGGCCAAATGAGGCAGTGGCAGGAGATGTCTGATTGATTAATGTGGCACTGACTTGATCGCCTGTCACAAAGATTGGGAGAGGAGGGGTAAAGGGAAAAAGAGTGAGAGAGAGATAGCAGCGATTTGACCTCCACCTTTAGCTCCAGCCTTGGTTTTCATCAAAGTCACTCCTCGTTATGAAGACCAGCGGCTGGTCCGCTGAGGATGAGAAGTGGTATCCAGGACATCCTGTTAGGGCCCTGTGAGATGCCTGCCCTTTGACCTCTCCTCTGCTGTAAAGCGAATGTCTTCACCAGCTGTGGTCTGCCATTGTTTAGCTGATAAAGAGCCAGGCCACAGTTAGCTGGTTAGCCGGGCATGGGAACTGGCTGGAGGCTGTCTCCCTCTCTGCTTCTCTCCTCTGGGAGCTTCTCTGGAAAACTACTCCATCGTTAGCTGTCAGATGGGCGTTGGTTGATGTTACAATTCTACATGAATAAATAAATGTCCACTGGTAATTTCCAGTAGGTTCTGAAAAGTGAAGCCAATGCTGAAGTGCCTTAAACTTGCATTCTTTCTAATAGCCAGCAGGGGGCGACTCCTCTGAAGAAGTCTGATTGTATAAAAGTTTATGAATAAACAAAGGATTGTTTCGTCCTTTTCATTTTGAAAGAGCAATGGCCAATGAGGAAACTCCAACACTCGGCCGACTAATCGTGTATCTTCACTCACTCAGTGAAAGACTTTTGCATTTGTAGGGCTGGCCCTCTGTTTGATTGATGTGATCGCTGGTTATTACAGCTGAGCAGAAAAGAATCCTGCAGATAACCACCTCAAAAAATATATTTGATTCATAGAAAACTCTATTTATAGAAAGCCGGGTACAAATGTGTGGGTGTGTGTGTTTGTGTGTGAACCATAATGATAGACTGTGAGACTGAGGCCTAATAAAAAACAGAGGAGGAAAAAATATTCGGGCTTTTCTTACTTTAGCCGGCCTGGAGCCCAGACAGACAGACAGAAAGTACCCTTGACTTTTTCCATCTGAAATAAAGAAACTAAGTTATTTACAGAGAAAGCAAGAGGGCGAGAGAAAGAGGAAGGCCGTGTGCAGAGCTGCCAGTATGCACACTTTCATTTCACACCAGTCAAGACTGATAGAAGTGAGCAGGAGAAAGTAGCAAAAAAGGAGAGGAAGGAGTATATATCTGCTTTAAAAATGCTCTGAATTAGCATATGAGGAAAATAAAAATACAATCACAGCCTCTCTGAAAGCCTGCAGATGTGTCACTTAATTTAAAACCAGTGTGGAGGAGTGATGGAAAGAAGGATGGAGGAGGTGTTAAAGAAAGAGAGGTGAAATCATAATATGTCCATATTTTGATTGTCCTGTCAAAGTGCCTTTACGTCAAACACAGACCCACACAACATCACAAACACCTTCTCACCCTCATTCCCTTTTACATCATCTGCAGCTGTATGAAGAACCGTGTGTCTCTGTCTCACATTCATGAAGATCTAGTCGTATCTTAATGTCTATCTCTTCCTCTCTCTGTTCATTCCTCATCAGATCTACTCTGAGTCGAGCGTGAGTGGCAAGGAAGGAAGTGTTTTCCGGCCCTGGGTGAGTCGGTCCTCTCACAGACCTCAGCCAAGTCTCAGCATGCCGTGGCATCGCTTACAAAGAGACACACACGTGCACGCACACACACACACACACACACACACACACACACACACACACATACACACGTGCACAATTATCTGGGCCTTGCCAGCTTTCCCCATAACTTTGGCCTCCTGGTTTGTTTACTAGTTCACCCACTATAACGTAAAAGTGAGGCACTGGGAAGCACCAGATGCCTTGTCTGTTTCGAGGTGACATTGGTGATAACCAGTGATGGAAGAAGTATTCAAATCTTTTTCTAAAGTAAATGTAGTAATATCACACTGTAAAAATACTCTTTGCATACATAATTATTTGGTAGTTCAACCCTTAACAACACATCGTTTTTAGAAACTCATTATAGTTTTTCTGTGTAAAATTTAAATCTGAAAAGTAACTAAACGTGTCAGATAAATGAAATGGAGTGAAAAAGTACAATATTATATCTGAAATGTAGTGGAGTAGAAGTTTGAAGTAGTTTATAATGGAAATGCTACAGTAAAGTACAAGTATGTCAAAATTATATTTAAGTACAGTACTTGAGTAAATGCTACTTTCCACTGCTGTAAATAACAGAAATTACAAAGCATCCAGCTGACATAACTTTACTCATTAATATTTCATGTTCAATTAGTTCAATCAATTCAAAATCAAAGAAGCATGGTGACTTTTAAACAAAACAACGTTGTTATTTATTTAATAATTCAGTTTTTAAGAGCTTTTAGCAAACTCCAGCCCAAATCAGGGAAGTCACTTTGCTGTGGCTATTTCAGACATGGCTCTAATACAAGGAGGGCAGAGGGGGCTGGACAGAATTATGTTTTTTAGACAGCAGAGATTAAGTTACAATTTAAATGTTGGTAAAATGACATTAGAAGACAGCATTAGGGAATAAAATGAAGGAAGAAACCAAGTTGCTATGACATAAGTACACTAAAATTAAGTATAGAAAACTTTTTGTATGCTAACAAATTAATTGATGTCAAATTTGTGCTAAGATAACTTTTAATAGCAAGTGATTAGACACTACGTTTCACTTTTTCAAAAAAGTCTCCAGCCCACTGGAACAACGGCTAGCCCGGACGTGACGTCAGGACTTACAACAGGCTGTACAACATTACATTATAGCATTTACCATTTAAAGGTGCTAAATGCAAGATTGGGAGCATTTCTATTGCGTCCTATGAACATGGCGACACGTAGCTAACGGTGCTAACAGTGAAAACAATGGCAACAGTGCTGACTGAGCAAACAGTGTTAACCTTAGGGGGAACTGGAGGGCAGGTGCTACGCTTCCGCTACAATGCCGTCCGTCGGGATGGTATTTTTCAGCTGTAACCGCTGTATGAGAGCAGTGCAGAGCGTCAGCCATGAGCTATCCAGTGGGGCACGCTAACATGCACAAACATGCACAAAAAGCACACGCGGCCTGCCCGGCAATGTCAACAAAGTATCGAGAAGAGGGAGAGCAACTTCATTCTCTGCTCAGGTAGACGTTACTCCTCTATATCTTTACATAGCAAATAGTTGTTTGCTGCTATATTAATGCTTTGAATATCATATAGAGAACCTTTAACAACACAGCTCCCACGTGTGAAGCAAACTTGTTTTTTTTTAATTCAAATTCAACTATCCAGTACAGCAGTTGATAGTTTTTCAGGAAGACAGATGAAATAAACCCTTAGTGAGAAAATAACATAGAGTTATAAAAGTTATGGGAGCAAAGGTTAGTGGGCGGGGTTTCAGATGTCAACGCTGCCTCAATTAAAAGGTTGCTCTCCGTTTCACTGCAGTGATAAAATAGGATATACTTTGAGCTCTCACTGTGCATGACACGCTTTAGTGTAAAGCCAAAGTGCTGCTTCTCTCTTGGCTGCCAACCCACCACTAACTAATGACCAGGAAATAACTGTGGTTCACACACACACACTCACATAAACACACACACTCACATCAACACACACACATGTGTAGATTTGTGTCTGACTTTTAGTGACTACATTCCTTCTTTAAACTTAACCCTCTCCACTACCAGCAGAAACTGAATCCTTCCACGAATTAATTCAAATCCTAGTTTCTCTCTGTTGTCATTATTGCCCATGAAATGTCTAAAACCACAAATGTAATTTCCACATTTGCTACTTGTCTGTTCCGCTGTCTTCTACCTCCCAGAGGCAAACCATTTTAAATCTACTTTAAAAGCAGCTTAATATGACACACTGCTACACTGTCTGTGGTGATATACTATGCCGAACATGGGTACTTTTTCCTATCATAACCATATAATGCTATAATCAGCACAGTTAGCGCAGTTGTGCCAGAGTTAAGTGTGAAAAGCTTTGTGTGTAATTGCCTCCCCCTCTGCCTGAGTCTCTGTTGCCTTTTTGTTGCCTTAATCGGTACGTGGGAGAGGAAAAGTCTTCATTTAACTTGATATAATCTGCATGGTGAGGTTATATTAGGAGAGGGTGAACTGTAGTTGTTGAAACCAGAAACCGTACCTAAAATAAACACATAACTTTCCTCAAGATTTTCTATCAATGATGGTGAAATTTAAGTCAACACAAGTGAAGAAATAAAATAAGTTCCTGCATCACAGATCTAGATACCTGTACAGGCTCAATGCTCCACTGACGCCAGCCCAGCCTTCTCTTAATACACACTGCCCTCCCTCAAATAGCTCGCCTCTCACACCAGGCGCCACTAGTGACTGTTTGCTTTGCTCCGACTGGCCCTCCAGTGAAACCGCAGCCTTCTCCTCCTCCTGAGTGTGTGTCTTTGTCAAAATGCCTCTGCGGTCTAATTTCATGTTTCAGTATTGGCTCAGTCGTGGGGAAACAATTCCCCCTCCAAATGTCCCACAAACACTCTGAAATGCCACGGTATCATTCTGTCAATGAATGCATGTGCATACAAGGGAAAAGACACCAGTCCGGTCAGGGACCTGGGACTTTTAGGTTTTGTCTTTCGCAGCAGCTAGAGGGGAAAAAAGCACTTTCTCCTGAGTCGTCTTTTCCACTTACGGCTTCACTCCTGTTTTCTATTTTTTTCTCAGTTCATGTTACAATTTTCCAGGACCAGCTCCTGGTGTCTCGAGTGTGTGAGTGTGTGTGAGTGTGTGTACGTGTGTGGAGGGCTGGGGTGCAGTGAGCACTCTCCATCTGTGGGCCAGATTAAAGGCGGAGGAAAAAAAAATCAAGGATGCATGTGTTGGGAGACCAAAGGAAGGAGCAAGAAAAGTACGGGCATTTTTTCAATGTGTATGTGTGCATGTGTGTGTGTGTGTGTGTGTGGGAGTGTTACAGTGTATGCAGGGCTGGCCCACTCTGCCGGTCTCTCATGTGTAAAGCATGTGGCCAGTCTGCCAACATGGCAGCCATGAGGCAGAAGCTCTTCTCTGATTGCTGGGTGCTCCTGGCCCGCTCTAATGCAGCACTGATCTCTGAAGTGTTTCTGGAAGTGTGGATTAGCGGCAATTAACACGGGCAATAGAGCTGTAGTGTTTGTTAATATGCGAATGTGTGAATGTGAAGATCACCTGGACCAAGATTCAGTTTTGTCATCAAACATCTGCAGCTTATTTTGTTTATAATAGAAGCACAGTAACAGCCCTCAGGCCCGTATGCGTCCCACAGCTGTTATTACAACAGCTTCTCTTTTCAACAGCTTTCTGTAGAAAATTTGAAGTAAATACAAACGGCTGTAAATAGCTGGCAGATTGGTGTTATAGTGAGCCGCATCACCACGATGAGCCAAAAGTAGACCGTGGGCTGATAATTCACCAATATAATGCCAGACTAATATAACAACTAAAACAATATTCAAATCAGAAAGCAGGAGTATCATTTGTTTAGTGAGATGCAAATGGCTCGAGGTGAAAGGTTCTTTATTTGTCATTTGTAAATTCCAGCAAAGCAGTCGTTGGGCATAAAATAGTGCAGTTGAAATATAGAGCTTGAATATAAATATAAGTAAATATAATATAGTGATTTAAATGTAAATTTGTTATTTTGAGGAAGACATTATTTCAGATGGGAAAACTGAACGTAAACAGGATGTAGTATGTATACTGTACGCATGATGAGTGGTGATATACTGTATGTACACAGAGGTGTAAACAGGAGTGTAGTTTGTGTAGAGAAATAATGTAAAACAGTATGTAAAGTATATAAAGGCAAATAAAAGTTGTTGTGTTGTGCAACTAGAGCGTTACAGGAATGAGTCCTAAAACCCAGAAATGAGTTTGCATTTTAGCACTTTCTGTTCCCTCGTCTGGAAGTCAAAGGGTTTTTAGTTAGATGCCCGAAATAAGGTCTGTAGTTAACACAAGCTGAAGAGATTTAACGTTTGGTTCGACGATATAAAAGACGTCAGTAAATATCCCAATCATGAATTCTGAAACTCTTATATGTCTTAAAAAAGGCGGTTACCAATAAGTGGCTAAATAAAACTACAAAACGTCATCACGCCGAGTCGTCCGCCTTTACAGCCTCGTTGGCGATTACATTCACACTTCAAAAATCATAAAATATTTTGTGTTCATTTGTGAAGATTATCTTGCTGAACAAAACCTGTAAGTATCATAAACGTTTGTTTGCCACAGAGTTTATTTTCTATAATAATCCAAAACCCAATGAAAAAATCCCACTGGCTTTTTGTTGAGGGAACCAGGGCGATGCCAACTTCCTGGTTGGCCTACAAAAATAAATCATCCCTGTAGCAGTGTATTGTGCGATGTGGACTACAGTCGTCCAGCAGAGCAGGTGTGTTGACGGACAGCCTCGCTTTGACTCATAATGAGGTGTGGTCATCTCCACTCCACCACAGGAAGGACTACTGTATGAATCAGTGTATGGTCAGCGGCGTGCTCATTGCATGACTGGATGATTATGGGAAAAAATGTGAGCCTTTGTGTGTGTGTGTGTGTGTGTGTGTGTGTGTGTGTGTGTGTGTGTGTGCATGTGTGTGTGTGTGTGTGAGGTCTAAGGGGTATTTCTTTCAGAGTAGTTACAGCTGAGCTCTGTGTGTTGTGACTGATCTTTGTGCTTTAACACAACAAAAGGTACAAAGAACACAATGAAGAAAAACAATTACTGCTCTGTCCCACTCCATAGTCCAAGTCCTGATTCTCACATGATAACCTGTCATAAAAAAAAAGTTAACTATAATGCACACGTCTCCCGTGAAACACTTCCGTTGTCTGTGACTGTTCTTACATTCCTGGTGTGAGATAACTGGATAAACACAAGTCACGCTGAATCATTTCCACTACAGCTTAGAAAATCTTTCAGGAGGCACATCAGCAGCAAGGATCACATTTTGGTGTTAGCCTATACTAATCCAAGTGCAAGGGCCTTTTATGTAAACTGTACATTTTGTAGAACGACCTACATTCACCTGAGGGAAATTCACAAGATAGAGGAACAGATAATGACTTTTCAACCAACAGAACCTGTTTAACGTGCTGCCTTTATCTCTGAACATTCTTGGTGTTTTTGCATTATCCAACTCCATTCGAAGAGTTGGACATTTCTCATCATGAGTTTTAATGTTTGCTGATATTTAAAGGAACAGAGTGTAACATTTAAGGGAATCTATTTGCAGAAATGGACTATAATATTCATAACTATGTTTTCATTAGTGTATAATCACCTGAAACTAAGAATAATAGTGTTTTCGTTGGCTTAGAATGATTCCTTCATATCTACATAGGGAACGGGTCCTCTTCACAGAGTCCACCATGTTGCTCCGCCATGTTTCTACAGTAGCCCAGAACGGACAAACCAAACACTGGCTCTAGAGAGAGCCTTTCACGTTTTTATGTCACCTGAAGGCCACCGTAGTTCTCCGACACAGTTGTGAAACTGCGGTAACTTGAGCCGCAGAATGCAAAACCGTGGGGAGAACGGAGGGGGACTCATTTGGTTGCAATCTGCAACCCCACCGCTAGATGTCGCAAAATCCTACGCACTGTACCTTTAATTTATTTTTTCTTGTACCTATGACAACAAAATGCAAAACACAAAATCACTCACCATTATTTTATGTTTCAACGTGCATGCATGGGTGACCAAAGCAGTTTCTATCTATCTATCTATCTATCTATCTATCTATCTATCTATCTATCTATCTATCTATCTATCTATCTATCTATCTATCTATCTATCTATCTATCTATCTATCTATCTCAGTCACCTAGCAACAATATTCTAATGATTTATGTATACCACTTGAACCATTATGTGTTTTCTTGACTTCCCATGTTGAAAACACAACCTCACAAGTTTTACTTGGAGGCAGCATAACCTGCGGCTGAATGGACCAAGGTCAACCATGTTCTCTGGGGCATTGTGGGAATTGTAGAACTGAAGAAAAATACAAGATACGCTGAGGGAAAGTTGGTTCAACCGCAAGTGTTATCCAGGAATGTACCAAACATCACTAATTGGTAATAAAGACTGAGGGTGAATTTAAAGGAACTGTAAGATGTCAGCGTCACTCTCTAACAACAACCACAAACAGCTGGAGGGCGGAGGAGAAGGCCACCTGACACAAAACACCTCAATATTTACACTGCTGAAGTTTAGTGCCTGAATCCATATTAAAGACATAGATCCCTCATCCACACATCCAGGAGGAATACGGGTCATGTTTGTGTACAGCAACGCTTTCAAAATACGCCTGTTTTCACAATACTTTTGCTCAGGTTTCGTTGGGACATTTGACCTTATAAAGTCAGCCATACCAGTTTTTTTTTCAGTGACACTGGAAACTGCAGCACAGCCACAAAGCACGATGCATTTTGAGTATGAGTCAGGCACTCGCTTTCTTTCTGGGATAAATGTCATTCTGCTTTTGCTCTCACGTCACTCTTCCTTTTTCAACATGTATAACATTGTTTTTATGCCAAAAAGACACGGCTACAAGAGTCAAACCCAAAGACTATGTCACTTTAGATTGCTGGAAGCTTTAGAAGATCACAGCATCTGTAGGAAGATGAAAAATATTTCCGTGATTTACCTCTGGCTCAGTCTCTGGAAAACAGTGTACATCACTTCACATGAAAGTGAAATGGATAAAGCCTCTGCCTTGGTCTGCGTATAATCAGCAGATGATACAGATGTGTTTCTGGCTCATATTAAAGGATAACTGGTATTTTTCAACCTGGACCCTATTTCCCATGTTTTTGTGTATAAGTGACTAATGGGGACAACAATTTGTGAAACTTGTCCAGTATTGAGGGAGAACGATGCAGCTGCCAGCCGCTAAGCTAGCTGTAATGTAATCGTTTGGGGCAACCTGGCACCGTCATTTACTTCCACTTAAAGTGCTTGTTTTTGCCACTGACAGGTTCAAATTGTTATTATAAGTCTGACAACATTATGGAAAGGACCCTACAGAGAAATGAAAGGTTTTTCTTACCTTTCACTTTCCGTTTGTCATTGTGTCATGTGACTTGTTGCCGTAAGACACCGGTGGAAACGTGAGTGAGAGTGGAGAGGGGAGTGCCACGGGACACCGGTGTTGTCAGAGTTTGTTGTGTTAGAGTACAGAAAGCGTAGCTTAGTGTTATCTAAAAGATTTTCAATGTCAGGGCTGAATATTTAGACGATTTTGACAATGTGGAGGCCACGCAAGATTTCAGAGCGAGGCTATACACAATAACAAACAGACCGGATCAAGAGAAAGGTAAAAAAAACCATTTTATTTCTCTCTAGGGTTCTTTGCGTAATGTTATCAGACACAATCTGAGCCTGTCAGTGGCAAAGACAAACACTTTCATTGGACGTAAACTGATGGTACCAGGTTGCCCCAAATGATTACATTACAGCTTGTTTAGCGGCTGCAGTGTTCTTCCTCAGTACTGGACCAATTTCAAAAAGTGTTGTCCCGATTAGTCACTTAGACATAAATAAATGGGATTAAGGGCCCAGGTTGAAAATTACCAAAGTTATCCTTAAAGGTTCCCCTCTCTTTGCAAATGGACTGACAGACAGACAGACAGACAGACAGACAATGAGCCAGATGGACAGACAGATGGTCGAGTTCAACAGAGCATCGTTAACATACAAACAGCCACACCATCATCAACATTAACACACGACCACTAACGGGGTCAACAACATACCCTAAATGATATGTCCATTATTTGACACCTATAACAGATCTGCAAATAGTACCCAGGGACAGTGCATACATGTGTCTAATGAAAAACACATACCCACAGCTCTCTAATAAAGGATAACGTCATTTAAAAGCATCAATTTGAATCCTTACAAGGAGTATATAAAAAAGCAAAGAGGAAAAGGTATTTAGCTGTTCCAGTATGCTGCGCTGCGTTATGAAAACCTCCTGGAGACACATTTGATTCATGATCTTTGAACTTATCTCCAGAAGGCCGTTTTATCTCCTGGCTCAAATCCTCCGCAGGATCTCATTTCAATAAATCTCCCACTCGCTTGGAACGCTGGGAAATATCCAATGAGAGACACTAAACTTCAAATGTAAATAAATCTTTGCTTTGCCTTCACTCTGACAGCATAAAAAACAACTTCCAGTAAACTGTGAATCTCAACATTGTCAGTCTCCCTGCTGGTGGTGAGACGCACCACAGAGAAGGGAGGTTGTGCCCTCTCTGTAGCTGGATGTGTTGATGAACAAACTGGCTGCACGTGTCGGAGCTTGTCTGTTCCTGGTGGTGACT
>CAKALG010026859.1:0-12216 GCA_916700815.1 Helicolenus hilgendorfi | reverse complement strand
GTGCAGTTTTGCCGGAATGAGGCGCCGAGGAAGCGGACCGAGCTCCAGAGTAGGTCTGCAGGTTTTTACTGGAAGAATCCAGAAAGATTAGAGACAGATGATGGAGAGAGGAAACTCTGTGACTCTACCTCTCTCTACCTCACTCTCTCTCTCTCTCACTGTGCCGCACACACACACACACACACACACACACACACTGCAAATGTATATATGTATATATATTTTTCAATATATCAATGAACTGTTTGTTCTCTAAAATGACAGTAGTGAAAAAATGAATCTGTCAGTCTTCAAATATCAAAATTAAACAAAAGCAGCAAATCGTGAAGAATACCAGATAATAGAAACTTTGTTGGTGATTAATTTCCTGTTAATTAATCCATCAATCAACTAATTTTTCAACTTCTAAAAGGAAAACTGTCTCGGTAACACTTCATAATACTGTACACACAGATGTGAGTAGTGAGAAACGACCTGATAATTAGTGAATGCCTGCTTTGTTTTATCCGCATCACCTGAACCTCCCTCGTCTACCTGCACACCTATTCCCACTTTCCCCATCAGCCCTGCAGCACACGGCCTACAGCGGCCCGCTCCTGTCCCACTCTTTGCCAGATTGTGCTTCCTCCTTTGCTTTCCAGCCATCTGGTCGGCCTGTTTGACTTTTCCTTTTCACTCACCAGACTTTTTGCCCCTCAGCGTGAACCCACCTGGATACATGATCGTGTTGCCTGTCTGGCATTGATAGAACAGGCATCAGATCTTTTACTTAAAGGGAAAATTTGTACTTTGCAATTGTGGGCGGTGTGTGCAAATGAACGATGTTCGGCTTCCTTCTGTGTTAAGGCCCAGACACACCAAGCCGATGGTCAGCTGTCGAACAGTTTGGGGCCGAGTTTTTTTCGGTGTGTCCCGCACCGTCAGCTCTAGTCTGCCCGTGATGGGTTTTTTTTTTTGGCCAATTCAGCATGTTGAATCGCCGGCGGTGCTCGGGCTGAGAGTAATCACTCTGATTGGCTGTTCAGCTTAAATGAATCAGTGCACAAGAAGAGAAACGAAAGTGAGGAAAGCAAGCCAACGAGTAAAGTCAAGAGGAAAAACACAGAAGGCTCTTCTCATTTTTCATCTGATCATTCCAACATACAGACATTTTCACAGCAACATGGCCGTCTGGAATGAAGCTCTGGCTCTATCTTCGAGAGTCTGAAGCAGAAACTCTGTGGGGTTTTTCGTTCAACAGCTGCTTCTGCGTCTCCTCCTCGTGTGCAGATGTTTCAGATCATCAGTGCTGCTGCAGAAAGAAGAAAATCATAAAATCCAGCAGCTGCTCATTGAAATTCAACAATCAGAGCTCAAACAGAGTCAGCTGGGCCGGTTCAGGTTGCCTGTCATGCTGCAAAGACTCTTATTTTTAGGAGAGATCTGGTATCAGATCAGCATGTCGACTTTTCCTCTCTTTATTCAACTGGATCATTGGTTCATCATACAGTATGCCTGTTAATGTTACACATACTAGCATGTTAATATCTGTACTGGGATAAAAGTATAAGTCTCTTTTAAGGCCCTGACCGTCGGACTGTTTGGGGCTGTCGGTGAGCGTCTGTCGGCCTAGTTTTTCCTGTGTGTCCTGCACCAGCAGCTCTAGTCTGCCCGAGTTTTTTTGGCTTATTCAGCATGTTGAATCGGTGGCGGAGCTCGTCGGTGAGAGAAATCACTCTGATTGGCTGTTCAGTTTAAACGAATCAGTGCACGAGAAGAGAAGAGGAAGTGAGGAAAGCAACCCAACGAGAAAAGTCAAGAGGAAAATCACAGAAGGCTCTTCTCGTTTTTCATCTGATCATTCCAACACACAGAAATTTTCACAGCAACATGGCCGTCTGGAATGAAGCGAATTTGTGATTGTTAGTGGTTTGTTTATGGTCTGATTTTCTGTTTCCTGTACGTATCATAACAACGGCTTTATATCCGCTGTCCTCGGTCTTCTGGTTTTCCATTTTGAATGATGAATACAGACTACCGCCACCCACTGTTGTGGAAAGATATTTCCTCTCACGCAGGCGCAGAACGTACGTGCTAACTAGCCGTCGGCTGTAGTCTTTGCGGTGTGTTCGGGTGCAACTCGTCACCCAAAATAAAGGCGATGTGAGGCGACGCAACAGGTGGCCTTTGTCGCCGCTAGTTCTCTGATGTCGGGTTGGTGTCTAACCAGCTTTAAAGAACTGGAATAATTTGTTTTAAGGAGGTGGTGTCTGCTGTCATCTCTTCTTCATTGATCATCTCAGTGTGAA
Organism: Helicolenus hilgendorfi; assembly: GCA_916700815.1. Classification (NCBI taxonomy): domain Eukaryota; kingdom Metazoa; phylum Chordata; class Actinopteri; order Perciformes; family Sebastidae; genus Helicolenus; species Helicolenus hilgendorfi. Next base: position 9,928 of record CAKALG010026859.1, on the reverse strand, counting down.
AAGCTTTAATGAGCACAAACCGCAGACTGAATTTAATTCCCTTACGCTCTCTGTTTACTGACTTTCTCTTTTCTTTTCTCTGCCTGCTCATAAAGCTCATTTAGATCCTGGAAAATAGCCTATTATGCAGCAGATACACTGTTGTGCCTGCGGTGTAGAAAAGCTTACCTAAGGAGCCTTCAGAGTCCAAATTAATTCTCAATGGTCCATTAAGTCGAGCGTATATTCATGGGAATTATGAACACACTGAATGAAAGAGAAGATCAGCAGCTGAGAAGGAAAAAACAAAACACAAACAGAAATTAACGGAGCAAAAAGCTGCAGAGGGTGTAATTGGATTTGAATAAATTCATCTGGAGGAGGACCGTCAGTGAGTGATTCAACAGTGAGCATGAAGCTGAAGCTCGTTTTGAAATTTAAATCACACTCACAATCCCACCGCCGACACACTGACAGACTTCAGAATAAGAGCCTCTGCAGAAACAAATCAGGGGAAGCATTTAGGACAGAAATTCCGAGACTTAACAGGATGTGATGAATACATTTGGGCTGTCAAAGTTAACAGGATAATAACGCTTCAACGCAAATTTTTCATATTAACATGAAAACCGAAGGAATCCGTTGGTGCCAACCAAGATATACTAGCTTGTCGCAAAGGAGGCTAAATAATTCCAAATTTTGGTAAGGAAAAAACTGTCGTGGCCATTTCAGAGGTCCCTTGACCTCTGACCTCAAGATATGTGAATGAAAATGGGTTCTATGGGTACCCACGAGTCTCCCATTTACAGACATGCCCACTTTATGATAATCACATGCAGTTTGGGGCAAGTCATAGTCAAGTCAGCACACTGACACACTGACAGCTGTTGTTGCCTGTTGGGCTGCAGTTTGCCATGTTATGATTTGAACATATGTTTTATGCTAAATGCAGTACCTGTGAGGGTTTCTGGACAATATTTGTCATTGTTTTGTGATGTTAATTGATTTCCAATAACAGATATATACATACATTTGCATAAAGCAGCATATCTGGCCACTCCCATTTTGATAAGAGTATTAAATACTTGATAAATCTCCCTTTAAGATACATTTTGAACAGATAAAAAATGTGCGATTAATTTGACAGCCCTAATTGTGATGTTTCGGTTCATCAATATGGAACCCATTTTAGATGTTTTTTATACTATGTTTTTTATGTACAGTAACTTTTAAGACTCAAATAAATGAATTGGAGTAAAAAGTACAATAATTCCCTCTGAGTTGTAATGGAGTAGAAGTATAAAGTAGCCTAAAATAGAAATACTCAAGTATGTCAATATTGTAGTTAAGTACAGTACTTGAGTAAATGTACTTAGTTACTTTCCACCATTGCACCACAATTCTCCCCTATTCCAATTATTTAATAATAATAATATGAAATGTTGTAACATGTCATGTTACCGGATTGTTAAAAAAGTCCTCGCTTCTCCAAACATCATCCTCGATGATGGCAGCCCTCGATTGATTTGCGGGTTGCGAGCTGGAGGTCGAGGAGGAAGCAGAATTAGCAGAATATAAAGCACCCACAGTCTGATCTTTGACCTTTCTGTATCGGTGTCACTTCCTGTCTTAAATCTACTCTCAGTCGTCATGTTAAACATGCCCAACAGTAACGACCTTGACTCGTGTCAAAGTCCTCTGCGACGGTTTCTGTTTCCAAACAGCTTCAGATTCTTTGTGTTGGATTCGTGTCCTGCTGCAGAGACTCGTTCACCGTGTACATCAGAGGATCAGCAAACAGCCGCCGTGCCGCGTCAAAACCAATTTCAGCCTCATCATTATTCCTCGGTCTTCACTCTCAGGACAAACACGGTGACTCCAGTTTTCCTGCTCTGCGATTGTTGTCCTTATTTTCAATTTGCAGAGGATTAAAAAAAAAAAAAAGATGACGGATAATAAAAGCTCATATCAACCAGATGTCAGTTTATCTTCCTTCCTCTCGTTCAGGAATAGATTACACGTCAACAGTGATCGAGAAAACAGTAGTCCGAGCAAAGAAAACAACGCGCTGTAATTTCATTATTCTGCTGTAATGTGAGCGAACTGTGTGGAGACTTAATGTTTCATCTCAGCCGAATCACAGAGTCAAATAAATGTACAAGAGTTTTACTGCAGCGATCAATCCCTGCAGGCAGGAAGTCATCGCAGCAAGTTCACTGCTGTAAAAAAGAAATAATGAAAATAATAAAGTTACACAAGATTAAGTTAGACATTATCTGTGAGGTAGATTTTCTTTATGAAAGTAATAAAGATTTTCCTGCAGGTGTAAAAACTGAAGTTTACGATGAGGTTTTTTTTTAGTTTTAGTCAATAACTTTTTTTTAACAAATCTGACTGTTGGCAGGAGCCTGAAACATGTTTAGAAACATTTTCAGATTCATAAAAAAATTATTTGAAAAGTTAATTTGCAAAACAAACAGATAAAATCCATTCAGCACGAGAGGCCTGTACTACGAAGCAGGATTTGGGGTTAGCGAGGTAACTTCAGGGTGAACCCTTCGGGGTTTTCAGTCCTACGAAGGTGGTTCACTTCTTACCGGGGTGGATCGTCATGGTAGTTTATGCTGAACATTTAACCTGTTCCGGAGCAGGTTATGTTCCAGATAACGGATAAAATTGCATAAAAGCACCGTCTACTGACCAATCAGAGCTCGGTGCGCAGATCGTACGATAATATCACAAAAATATGAAGAAGTTACAATCATAATCCCGACTAAAATCAACACAGTTTAAACAGACAAATGCAGGATGGACAGCTGGCTATATGGTGTGGGTGCTTACCGCTTTGAATTATGTTTTTATATTTATTTTTTTACTCGCTCCCGACTCCGTTTCACACCGCCGGAGTCAGAGACGTAGCTGAAAGAAGGCTGAAATAGTCAAACATTCCACAACTTTGTCAAAGGGCATAATGAAGTGTAATCCATTAATCCTTTACACTTCTAAAAACTATTTATAATATCACTGCCCCATCTAGACGACAATAACTGACTTTTGAGTATTCCGTTAAATTAATAATTCTGTTAATTTACGCATTCACACATCCGCATTTTTTTTTTCCTTCCTGCATTTGGCAGCTTCAACTGTGTTACTTTTTACTGGATTATGTGTTTAACTTCTTCTTATTTGTCTCATATTATAGTTCGCTCCTCCTCATGCGAACGAGCTTGTAGCCAGATTGAGAAACCCTGGGTTGATTTACCGAGTTGATAATCAACGTCGTAGGACCGCTGAGCGGGATCTTGTTTGTTAAGGTTAGTTAAGCCAGATAACGAGAAGATACCCTGGGTATGTTGAACTCGCTTCGTAGTACAGGCCTCTGTTTTTTGCAGATGAACGCTTCGTTTTCCATCATAAGGCGAATGGAAAAACTTTGAGAGTTTTCATATTTGACCTTGGGAACTTTGACAAAATAGTCTTATCTTCAAGTCCACTTTACTAACTTTTTCTTGGAGCTTTCAACTGCATGGAAATGTATTTAATGTGGCTCACAGGTGAAACAAAAATCAAGACACACACAGTCGACCATGTTGAATTAAAAATGAACGTGATAATTATGGCTGTACAAGACAGTTTAAGTAAACATATGCAGATGATGTCAGGATCTCAGGGTTTATAGTTTGTTTGCTGTTTTTTTTTCTATAGTCACTCTCCTCATGTGTTATGTCTTATTTTACTTCCTGCTTTTATCTTTTTTAACCCCGCCTGTTTTCTATCACACCTGTCATGCATTAGTCTCGTTTGCTCTGCCCTTGTGTTGCTGCCTACCACACCCTCATTGTCTCCGTTGTTAGCCAATCCCTGAGTTTCCCTCCTTGTGCCGGTGGCTGCCGTCTCCAGCTGTGTCTTGTTCTTCTGATTAGTTCTCTGTGTACATATACCTGTGTGTTTCCCAGTGTTCCTTGTCAGTTGGTATCCCCGGTGTTTGTGGCTGTTGTCATCGCTGCTCCTCGTGTTCCAAGTCTGGTAATAAATTATTATTTTTCTTCAGTCCCTGCTGCTTCAACATTTGGGTCCACCTGCCTGCATAACTGTGACAGATGTGCTTGTTTTTAAGCAGATACGAATGACATTTATTTTCAAGAAAAGTTTTGAAGTAACAGTTTATGACTCACATTCATGTCCTCACAGCCTTCAATACAGTCATTAACTTTTTTTTACTGCTGCTCAGTACATCCCATTACTTTTTATTACACCACTTTATTTTTAAAGTGCTGCACGTCCTGTTCAGGGACTTTACTGTGATGCTGCCTCTGCTTTTAAACTGGACATGAATACATAAACACAGTAAGGTGCAGACCAATGTGAGCGTCGCACAACTCAACATACTTAATAATAATAAATAACTAAATCCTCATTGATAAATAGATACTCCAACGTTAATGTACAATACTTATCAACAATTTATAATACTTATCAACATTAAACATACAATACTTAACAATTTACAATACTTAACAACAGTATATAATGCTTATCAACAATATACAATATTTATAAACCATAATTTGAAATAAGTGGGACCATTTTACGGTACATATATAAATCGTTTATATCGTTTGTTCGTTAGTTCACATTGTTTAGCATCAGGATTATTTAGAAATACTGAAAAAATAAGTGTTTATTTCACAACAATGACCCGCTACCTGTACATTATCCCTCTTATTACATGGCTACTTACTTAAGAAATCAATAATATTACATTAAAATGGTCCTTCAGAATCCGACATTGGTAGTGCACCCATAGCAACGGTCTGTTATACAGTACAAAGCAACGGTCTGCTATACATAGCAATGGTCTGCTATAAAGAAATAACAGACCGTAGAATGCAGTGATTGACCGATCAGAATCGAGATTTCAACAAAACTGTGTAATAAAATGTGATAGAAACTGATGCAGAAAGAAAAATGAAAGTCAGCCTGAGATCCTGTGAACTCCTGAGACAGCAACCGGCTCAGCTCCACTGACTGATGAGCTGCTATTCTGGAGTCACAGCAGCTCCGTTTGGGACGTTACAGGGTCACAACATCCACTCCTGTCATGATAGAGGAGGCATATTTTATTTTTTATCAGGACGATAAATCAGATGACCTTCATCTGAAAAGCGTTATAACAGCTCTGAACAGAGAGGAGGAAAACCTGAGGCCGAAGCAGAGTTTCTGTGTGTGATACTGAAAACTCTAAATTTAGTTTAGTTCAGTTAGTTAGCCGCTAGAGGAAAAGTCATGGGGTCATTAGGAGTAGGTATATCCACAGCAAATTTCATATCAGTCTGTCAAAAACTACCAGTCCTGGAAAGTAACTAAGTACATTTACTGTACTGAGGTACAATTTTGAGTTACTTTTACTGAAGTATTTCCACTACATGTTCCTTTTATACTTCTACTCCACTACATTTATTTAACAGCTGCAGTTACTTTACATATTTAATTTCTTCACACCCTTCCTGTCAGTGAAAACCACCTATCTCCAGATTTGGTGATTTGAATGTTTGTGATAAACTGAAAGATGAAGTGTTATTTATTGTCCTACTTCATAAGCTAAAAAAAGTATTAATACAAAATATAATTAACTATTTAATTTGAATGTATTATTATTAGGGCTGTCAGTCGATTGAAATATTTAATTGTGATTAATCGCATGATTGTCCGTAGTTAATTATGATTAATTGCAAATTAATCACAAATCTTTTTTCTGTTAAAAATGTACCTTAAAGGGAGGTTTCTCAAGTATTTAATACTCTTATCAACATGGGAGTTTGCTTTATGCAAATGTATGTATACATTTATGATTGGAAATCAATTAACAACACAAAACAATGACAGATATTGTCCAGAAACCCTCACAGGTACTGCATCTAGCATAAAGAAAATATGCTCAAATCATAACATGGCAAACTGCAGCCCAACAGGCAACAACAGCTGTCAGTGTGCTGACTTGACTATGACTTGCCCCCAAAGTGGGTATCAATGTATTCTTTCGGTTTTCTTCACTCTAGCTTTTAAACTAAGCCTACTACAACCTAAAACTTGCAAGTTTCATTAATGCGTTAAAAAAATGAGTGGCATTAAAACAAATTTGCGTTAACGCGTTATTATCATGATAACTCTGACAGCCCTATTTATATAGAGTAAGATATCCAGCAGTATCTTTAAGATTAGCTCCACCTTTACTATTCTATCTATTAAAGAGATGAACACATTAATGCATCAATAATTATAGACCAAAAATATAATATACATAATTCTGAATTGGACCTTTCTGCACAATGAGTACTTTTACTTTTGGTACTTCAAGTATATTTTGATGATACTTTTGTACTTTTGCTTGAGAATTTGAATGCAGGACTTGTGATAAAGTATTTCTACTCTGTGGTATTACTACTCTTAGTGACGTAAAAGATTACTTCTTCCATCACTGAAATTTATGTCTAGTGCTCATGGTATTTGAAGCAGTTATTTGGGAACATTGGTTCAGAATGATTGAACTCCTGCAGCCTCTTTCAATGAACTGAAGTCATCCATGTTTGAGCTGGTGCAGCTTTTTTCTTCATTAAAGACAGTTAAAAGCTGCACAGCATCGAGCCTCAATCGTCAGATTCCCTTCAGTCGTTTCTTTTGTTTTTCTTATTAGCCTATTATTATTATATTTAATGCAGCAGTCTCTTCAATCATGTTTACAACAAACGTGCTCTTTCTCCCGGCGTCCTCTGCTCAGACCGACGGAGACGAGACACAATAACATTTTCCTCCTGGTTTTGCTGCAGCAGATGGAGAATTAAAAAAGACCAGTGATGAGCTGCAGCTAACGAGCAAACAGAGGCCCGCCGCCGCTGTCTCTGCTGTCACCGTCTCTGGTTACCATGGGATACCTGTTAGCGAGCAGCGTCTCTTACATCATCTACATGCCGACTGAATCCCAATTACCGCAGAAAAGCTCCGGGGCTTCTCGGCCTCAGCAGCTCCGAGGGTCCAGGATCTTTGAAATAGAAAACTGAACTGTGATACTGATCCTTTTGATTTGAACTTTTATCTTTCTCTGATTAATCGTCACGCTGACTTCAGACTAAAGGCCCAGTCACACCAGAATATTTGGTTCTAGATGTTTGGTGATGTAATGACAGTGGTGGAATGTCTCTCTTAGTGAGAGAGTAATAACATACTTGCCAACCCTCCCGATTTCTTAGCTTGTTTCTGGAACTGAACAGTGTGTATAATCCCTACTGTTTCCACCCGGACAACAATAGAGCTACAACAAATGTCGTTTCCTGGCGAAAGAGAGCAGTCTATGCTCGCGACACAGCGCAGTTTGGGCTCATGTTTAAGCTGCACGGGCTTTGGTCGATGCAGTGAAAAGCCGTCGTAGCGCAGCACTAGCCATTACAAATAACGGGTTTCTGATCGTATTGGTGGCGTTGTCGCGTTGTGTCTGAAAAGTCCTTCAGTGAGTGAGAGACGGAGAGAGAAATGGAGAGAACTAAGAGAAAGAAATACACAAAAATAAATAAAAACAGATGAATATTAGTTTATATCAGAGATTCACACGTCAAGTTCACACCAGAGGGGCAAATTATTCAGTTTTCTTCCCCGGGAGTTAAAGGTAAAATCAAAAGTTTAACATAAAAAAGCTGTTGCAGTGTGGTTATTATTTTGTTATTTTCACTCTTTTAAAGTCACCTCTTATCAATATACGTTCTTTATTAATAAGCGCATTTCCCAAAACGTGGGACGTCCAATGCCAGCATTTTTTCTTGGCGACTGGGCTTTTCCTCACCGTAGAGGTCATTCTCTCACTCCTCTGTGGTTTTGTGTGTGTGTGTGTGTGTGTGTGTGTGTTAGCGTCCATCCTCTGACCTTTGACCTTTGTGTCAGATATGATTACACTCACAGGGATGAAGGTTAAAGTGTCCTCTCCTATGTTGTGTCGCTGGCCGTCAAATATGAAGCTCCAACACTTTCCACTGTGACCTTTGACCCCTTTAAACATGAAAGTACATAAAGAGCTGACTTCACAGAGGTCTGACTGTCTGTATTCATGCCGAGAGGAGGAGGAGGAGGAGGAGGAGGAGGAGGAGGATGAGGAGGTGATAACCATCACAGCAGCTCTCAGACAGAGATGAGATAGTTTATTAGCTTCCATGTAGCCTCGAGGCCAGCGGGGGGGAGAACACATCAGACAGAAAGCAGAAGTCGTGTTAATGCAGGCTGTCAGATGTAATTATGAGCTTCATTAAAACTGCAGAGAGTCTCAACACAGAGATGTGAACACTGTTAGTGTTTTTAAGGGCAGCGGTGCAGGAAGAAGTATTCAGAGCTGTCACTGAAGTGAAAGCATTAATACCACTCTGTGAAAATACTTCACTACAAGTAAAAGTCTTGCATTCAAACTATTACATCAAAATGCATGAAAAGTCAAAGTATTAAGTGTCAGTGAAATGTTCCCTGTCAGTGTTTTACTGTTATATCTGATGTTTGTGAAATTGTCACGAAATTGAATCTATTAGATAAGTGTACATAGGCGAATTTCCCTTTTTTTTCGTAACGCTCAGCACGACTTTCAACAACGTAGTTTTAGTGTGTTTTCCTACGAATGTCCAGCAACACTTGACGCCGAGTCAATTTCCGTTCCAGTCTTTTCAACATGAAAACTACTTATTTAGGTTTAGGAATAAATCACTAACATTCAACATTAACACATCTGGAGATACGTGGTTTTCACTGTACAGGAAGGGGATGAAACACTGTAATCTGAAGAGTAACTAAAGCTGTCAGACAAATGTAGTAAGTACAATATCTGGTAGTGTGGCAGTATGAAGTTGCATAAAATGGAAGTACAAGTACCTCATATTTGCACTTAAGTAGTAGCCTACTTATTTACATTCCACTGCTTCAATCTGTTAAATCTGAACTTGCTCTTATAAAACTACTTGTAATGCAGCAGTACGACTAGTTTTACAGGACATTTGATGTTTTGATGTTTTGATGTAATTTCCCGTAGAAGTGGAGGAGCTTGTGTGTTTTGGTGAACAACATACTCGTCGTCGCACAGACATTAATCCCCCCGAACGATAACTCACCTGACGGACAGCGGCGATGACTCCGAGCCGATAGAAACAACAGCAATGCGTCTTCATTCATGTTTCACAAAGACGCTGCTGACAGCGAAACGCTGCTCGCCACATCAAAACCTCTCAGCTCCTGAGTGCTGCTGCTGCTACATCATGTTTCAGGCTGACAGCTGAAGCTTTTTATCCCGACAGTCAGGACTTCAAACAGCTACCACTGCAGAAATGACAGAATAGATTTTTTTAAAAATGTCTGAAGGACAGAGTGGCCTTTAAAACGGTAAAATAAAGATTTATACTCTCCAGAAAAACTGTGTCACAACATCCTTTTTACAGAGCTTTAGAGAGAGTTTTTATTCTTACATTTACCCTTAGCTAAAAATCTTTTCTTCAGCAAAATTTTAATTAACTCGCAGTTTCTTAAAATACATTTATTGGGGAAGCCCAGTTTAAAGTGCATTACAGCCGTGCAGCACAGTGGTGGAGGAAGTATGCAGATCCTTTACTTAAGTAAGAGAACTAACACGTTATTAAAAATACCCCCATTACAATTAAAGGTACTGCATTGAAAATGTTGCTTAAGTACAAGTCAGTGGTTGAATGTAACAAAGTACATTTACTCAAGTACTGTACTTATTCAAAGCTTTGGGACAGTGCCGGTGCCGCACTATTGTACACACACGCACCTCTACATATGATCAACAGCGATATCCGTCTGAGAATAACTCATAATAATTAACGCTGAATATGAAGAATGAATAATGTTGTGGGATTATTCCTTATTTCATGAGCTATTTTGGAATTTATACATTATTTTTACATAC
>CAKALG010026858.1:0-16385 GCA_916700815.1 Helicolenus hilgendorfi | reverse complement strand
TATATATAATACTGGGATGAAACAACTTAAGGAGATGCAAAACAAAGAAGAATGAAGGTCGCACATTGTAACCGTAGTCGTATGACGTGGAGGTGGAGCCCGGTAACAGCCCTTAGGTTAGCACTATAGAGCAGAGCATTTAAATTTGTATAGGGCTATACTATCTAACAAAAGGAGGACAGTATCGGGTTTTTCCCCTGATAATTCCACCCTTTTGTTGGAAGGTATTGATCTCTACATGCACATTTTAATTCCCTGCTCCACAGGGCTGACCTCTAGAGGCTTTTGGTTTCTCAAACTTTTTGGGGCCAAGGACCCCATACAGGGGAGAACATTTTCCAAGGACCCCCTCTTACGCCGATTAAGCATAACGCTTACTGCCATTTATACTCTTAGATCCCATTGGGACTATTTATATTCTAAAACTTTTCAACCTAAATACTCCAGACCTGTTTCATAGTGATAAACAGAAACACATTTTAATTTGAATCACGTTAAGATAAGATGAGATAATCCTTTATCAGTCCCACAGCGGGGACATTTGCAATGTTATTGAATGTTAATACCACTTGTATACCTTTAAACAGAGGATCATTTTATTCAAATTGCATTTGGACTCAACTTGACAGCATTTATAGCTGAAATTTCAAGTAATTGATCTTAAAAGCGTTCAGAAAATGAACAGTAGCAGGACTGGCATTATCCTAATAAATCTAGCCTAAAACTTAAAAATAATGAACTTACAAGTGGTATCAACCCAAAACTTGCTGCAACAATTTATGAGACATAATAGTGAGGGAATGGCCATCATATACTTCCATTAAAATGTTATAAACCCTTATAACCTTTTAAAATTTATTTTAAATAATTAATTAATTAATGTTTATTTCTGATTTATGACTAGAAAAACATGGCACAAAGTGCTGAGCTACATCACAAATTAATCTTCAGGTTCCCAGCTTTCAGATGATGTACACCACTTCTATGTGCCATCTACTTTTGACCTGCTATCTCCCCCTAAAGACTCCCTGTACCCCCCTAAAAAAAGACAAAAACGGGTCTGTTGTGGGTCTCAGTGGGTTAAGGAAATCATTTCCAAAGTCCTGTATACTAATATAATCAGTAACTGTGTCTAAGTAATACATTATCCATTCACTTTTTATCCAAAACCTGATTGAACATTGTTTAAAACATACTGTGTGGTAGATGTTTCATTTTGAGAACAAAAGTTTGAATTCAATCAGATATTGTTGGCAAAGTTTAGAAAAGCTATCAGAGTTCTTTATTGGTCGGTGAAGACATGTATATAAAAAGCACATCCGTTCGACTGGCATGATTCTCATTTGCTTGAAACTAAAAAGCACAACTCTTTGATGTGTATTATACATGAACATCAAACACAGAATCAGCTCCATTACCACTCTGACATAGAAGCTCTTTTTCCTGCATAAAATGGGACATTTATTATGTTATGTCATTTCTTGGCATATACATCTGTTCGGAAGTAAAGTACAAAGGCGATGTCTTTAAAATGAAGCGTTGTTTGATCATAATGAGATGTTTGTGTCAAATTGTGGCAGTTGCAGTGATTTTGTTTGTATCGTTTGTTTCATTATTTCAGATAAAGTTGACTGAGAATGCATGATTCTGTTTCAACTGCTTCATACTTAAAATACTGTGGTTACACACAGACACAGCCTTCCTGTGCAAGACAGAGCCCCTGTGTTACTGCAATGTTTTGAAAGAATTGAACTGTGAAATATTTCAGGTTTTAGACAGCATCCAAACACTGGGAATGTGCTTATTAGAGAAACAAACCAATCCGTTAAGAACTGCTGCGCTCCGTTCTCTAGCTGTTCAACTTAATAGCAGTTTATGACAAAGTTTATGACAGTATTCTTATGAATTGGCTGGAGCATGTCTGTTTGGTTCTTTAAGTGGGCGACTGTGGCTCAGAGGCGAGAGCAGGTCTTCCACCAGTCAAAAGGTCAGTGGTTCGATCCCCGGCTGGCCGGAAGACTAGAAGAACGCTATATAAATGCAAGTCCATTTACCATTTAGTCCTTGAAGTGATTCACCTCCTATTCCTGGTAAAGTACGGAGTGCCCGAGGGGTCTATACTACGACCAAATTTATTATTTCTGTACTTTTTGTTTTAAGCCTTAATTTTGAGTATCACAGAAGCAAGCTCATCCAATCTTGCATGTGGTAAACGTAAATTGAAACGAAACAAAAACACAACACAATTGCTCGATGCAACAAAACTACCAGTTTAGGTTTAGTAAAACATCATGGTTTGGCTTAAAATAAAAACTGCATGTGATTATCATAAAGTGGGCGTGTCTGTTAAGGGGAGACTCGTGGGTACCCAGAAAATCCATTTTCATTCACATATGTTGAGGTCAGAGGTCAAGGGACCCCTTTAAAAATGTCCATGTCAGTGATTCCTAGCGAAAATTTGGAGTGTTATTTGGCTTCCTTCGCAACAAGCTAGTATCACATGGTTGGTACCAATTGATTATGATGCCAGTATCTTTAATCTAAGTTTAAAGGTGAGCCTTCTACAAATCGCAAGTTGCGTTAATGCGTTAACGACATTAGTTATTACCGTGGTAACTTGGACAGCCCTAATTTTTAATATTATTCTATTGTTGGTTTTATAATTATGTTGTATTAGTTTATACAGTATAAATTCTGCACTGAATACTATGTTGGTTTTCTTCCACTTTGGTGTATTTTTGCTGTTCCCCATCTTACTCTTTCATTCTTATTGTTGTATGGCGCTTTGTAGCCCTGGTTTGGTAAGTAAGTAAGATAGAAAAACACTTAACTTGCAGTAAAAGTGCAAGTAGACAAATAAGTAAAATGTCCACAATGGTCTAACAGTAAGGAGGCTTGTGTGACACAGTCTTAAATGTAAGAATATAAAGGGAGCTGCTGAAACCAAACACTTGCTTGAGGCAAAGAAAACAAGGACACTTTTTTCCAAATGACTAAAATCAACACTGACGTGAGTGCATGTTTTTTACACTTTGCTGAATCTGTGCTCCATTGCCATTGCATTGGACTTACAGTAAAGAGGTATAAATCTGAATGCACTTTCAAAAATATCTCTAATAGCCAGAAACAACAGACGGGTGTTTGCCTGACCCCAATATCTTGCACAAAACTAAGGTGACGAAACTGTGCGGTGAGACCTGAAAAAAAATGGAAATTGAAGTGAAAATGTGGAATGATTTCCTGTGATAAGGTTACATTCTGTGGTTTTGTACTGTCAGTATGAATGACACCGGGATGTAAAAGGTCAAACTCTGTTGAGAAAACAGAATGAAAGGATAGCAGCATCTTTAAAAGTTTAAAAGCTTACATTAAATGCTCTCATGACTGAAGGTGTCGAAGGAAAACTGAGTCTACTGGATAGAAATAACTTTAGTCTTTAGTCAGAGTGATTTTATTTCAGAAAATATAAATATAATACTGTTAAAATATGATTCTCTTAGCATATGCCCACTATAATAGCTTTCACAAAGGCTGGAGTTGTTTTTGTCCAAACCAATACAGTATGATACCATAGCAGTAGCACCAGAGATGTCTTAGATTTCAAGGATTAACATCACAAAACACAGTCTCACTGCAGTTTGTGTACATGGACACAAATTTCTCTTTTTTCAGTGACACTCAGCTCGACTTTCAACAACATATTTTTAGTGTGTTTTCCTGATTTTCCTACGAATGTCCAGCAACACGTAACGAATATGTCAATTTACGCTGTGGTCTTTTCAATATAAAACTACTTAGTTAGGTTTAGGGATAGATCAACTTGGTTAGGCTTAGGCAACAAGATTGTAGTTTGGGTAACACCAGGAGTGGCGTAACTTAAGTACGGAAGTTACGTGACAAAAACGACTTAGTTGGCTTTAGGAAAAGATCATGGTTTTGGTTAAAATAACTCTGGAAGTACCGTAACTTAGGTACGGAAGTTACGTGACAAATAAATCAACTTTAGCTTGTGGTTTGGTTTCACACGGAACACAAACACCGGTCTCCTGAGTGAAAGTCTTGTGTTTTTTGACCCACCTATCCACCCGACCTCCTTTCTATGCACCACTCGTTATACTTCCTGGTTCACATTTACGTGGATTACATACAAATTGATTTTGCGTTGACCATCACGAAAAAAAGTGACATTCAAATCTATGTACATGAATCAATACATTCAATTTCATGATTATTTCAAGAACTGTCTCTATAATCCCAGGGGAGAACACCCTCATCAGTATTATGGCTTTAATAGAATGAATAGAAGTGCATGTCTACTGATTAAAATGTTCTCTTCAAAGAAGTGTATGCACAGAGGGATGAAAATGGTCAGCCACCGAGAACTCCTGGATACCACCTGAGTTGGCATGGCAACTGTGCCATGTGCAGAGCCAGCCAAACAATACAATAAACATTAATGTGGTTGAAATGTATGCATTTATTCCCATGGAGCAGTTTACTATAAGCACTTAATGGTTAGTTTTGCATAATATTACAAAAGCATTCCTCTTTCCTTATCTTTTGTGAGTTTCCCTCCGTCAACTTTGTCCTCTCTGTAGCTCAGCTAATAGAGAAATGTTAAAATAGCTCCTCAGCCTGTATAAACCTCAACACTTGTTATTAACTCCAGTGAGCACAGAGGCTACCATACCCTCATTATGCAACAGCCTGCATGGTTTCCTTCCAGAATGATGTAAAGAACATTCATATGGAAATGAAATGATGTCAATACAAAGCTGAATAAATGGGTTTCGGGGTGGTCTAATGGCTTGACATCCCCATCCCCACAAAAGCGAGTGCTGTTCTGTTGTTCACTTTGATACGAGTTTCACTGCTATGTCAGTCGAATTAATGTCCGTCCAAGGGAAAAGTGTCACTTTAATGTGATCCTACAGTGGCAGCCACTGACAGCATGGAAGTAACTTGCACTTATACTGCAGCACATATTTTCTAGAAGCTAATGGCTAATAGCTTTAAACCTTATACAATATTCTAGTGCATGAATAGATTATCTTTATATCCAAAGACAAATCTGACATTTGTATTGATTTAATAAAACAAAGAGGGACTGCTTTAAAGCTGGGATAGGCAGGTTCGAGCAAATATGATTAAAAAGGTATTTTTATTAAACGGTCACTATATCCTGACAGCAATGCATGAGACAGGTAATCTGAAAAAAATCATGTGCCTCTGTGTCCTCTGATGCTAATGGCATCTGCATGATTTCACAGATCGGAGGAAAGCAATCATATATATTTCTCACCTCAAATGTTTTCAGAAACATCTTGTATCTTGTATCAATAGGAACGCGTGTGATTGGCCAAAGTCTTCCATCACGGGCTAGATTATTTTAAAGCCTGAAAACAGAGCCATGAGGAGATGCAGAAGTCTAGTTTTCTCTCAGAACACCTGAATTACAATATACTGAAAGGTTATTATGGAATCTTTGCCCAATGATGCCAAAAATATTCTGCCTACTGCAGGTTTAACTTGCAGTAATCTATTGTTTCAGTCACTAGGCATAACAACTTGTTTTTCAAAAAAACTAGCTGTCCCACCAGCCCTTGTGGACACTATTTGAATTAGCTAAACTATTCCTCCCCTGGGTGGAACAATGTTGTAGCTGTAATGCATCATCAGTAAATCCTGTTGAACTTCTGCTGTGGCTGCGTCTGCACTGATTAGAGCCCCAAAGCAAAGTTTCATGTCATTAAATGCTTACCCATAATGACTAATTAAAAAAACACCCCAGAAAATGTATCCTCCACCATTCTCTCCTCACTTGTCTCCCTTAAAAAACAAATACGCACTTATTTTTTGACACTCTCCTCCGCGTTGACATTGGATATATTTTGTGTCACTGTTTGTCACCTTGATTATGTGGTGAGACATTGCTATAAGCCCCTCTGGATTTCGGTTTCACCTGCGTATTTGTACTTCATGCTGTATTTCATCGTCTCTGTATTTTATCGCCCGTATAAACAAGTTGACAATAAAAACAAAATCCTGACAGAAATCACTATATATTCGAGCATTATGACACGAAAGATGTCACATTTGTTATCTGACACTCATCTGCAGCCTATTTATAACTCCTGGATTTAGCAAAGGGTGCAATGTGAAAGTCAAGTTCTTGACATCACCGAAACGCAGCCAATTTTATTTCCCGCAATGGCAACACATGCTCGAGTAGTCACTGGAGCTCATTTGCATATTAATTTGAAGACAGATGCTACACGGGCTTTCTGCTGTATGAACAGATCCCCAATGCTGGTCTGCGCTCAAGCCAGTCCAACTGGAATTGTGTTTACCAAACTGTATCCTTACAAACACAACAGATTTCTTTATTTGGAGGAGTTAGGTGGTAGCTCATCTTGTTTCCGTGTAGAATTTCTGAACCGCTCTAGTTTGTCATGGATTTTCCCTTGTGGTGTTGGGTTTCAATAAATAATACACACTACCATATTTCGTCCTTCTGTGTCTACAACCTAAATTGAACGTCTTGTGCTGTAAAGGCGCACATTGAAACCAGACTTAATGCTGATGTAAATCGTCACCACCATCAGCCTGGCCTCTAGAGGTGCTTCAACCATCTGGTTGTCCTCCAACCCGTCCTCCTGCTTGGTCACCCTCCTGAGAGGCTTCTCCTCTCTGCTCTGCCCTCAGGCCATCCTAGTTCAAGATCAAGCAAGATCGAATCTCCACTAGGCCAGTGGCCCGCTTGACAACTCTACTGGAATTACCACCCTGATCTGGACAGCAGACCCAGGAATTTGTCTCTGTTACAGCAGCTGAGTGTCCTCAAGCTTACTCAGGTGGAGACCGATTACTTCAGTTCGGTTCCAGCCATTTCAGAGCAGACAGACCTGCCATTCAAGTGTCTCCAGTCCTCTTTCTTCATGCGTTATACTGACAATGTGAGTTCCTTCCTGGAAATTATATTGTTTGAATTATACTGTGACCATACGTTTTCTACCTCATCTGTGAATAGTGGGATTTACTGAACTGACCATGAAGAAATCCACGAGTCGAATGGAGGCAATAAATAGACAACTGTACTACATTTCCCCGTCAAGAACTCTTTTATTTGAGGCCCTTAAGCGGCTAACTATCAGGCACAAGGGAAAATTTACTTCAGATATACTGTTATATATTTTATTATTGGGTTATTACTGATACATTAACGTGTTACTTTCCACCACTGCCATTTACTACTGTGTACTGTATGAATTTTGACATGTAATATTGATGAAGAGAAATAAAAAACTATCTGCTGCTGTGTTAGTAATGCTGAATATATACTGTATGTGGTGTTGTGAAGCACAAAAAGAGTAGAAGATGATGGAGGGAGAGAGAGAAAGAGAGAGAGAGAGAGAGAGAGAGAGAGAGAGAGAGAGAGAGAGAGAGAGAGAGAGAGAGAGAGAGGTTATCTAGTTAGACGGCTCCTCCCATCTCTACCTGCAGGCTTAAAACAATCCTGAAAAAGAACACAATACAGCAGGAGGAGCAGTGAAATGGTCAGGGGCCTTCACTCAGTTTTGCTCACTCCACTTTTGTCTGTGTTTTCCCGCTTTCTTTGATTTTCTCCAGAACTTATTATATTAGCAGCTGACTGTGTGGCATCATCATGTGGATGAAGATGAAGATGATGGTGGACTCTCTGCGTGTACGGAGAAGGAGGATGCCCTGTTCCCTCTGGTTCCTCCTGCTGTTTGCTGTTGGAGGTCTGGTTCTCTTCATCCAGACGGATCTGTCTGAGTTGGTCCAGCAACACGGCCCAGGTTAGTCTCTACTTTCCCTAAAGCGGCACGGATCTCTACTCTTGGAGAATATTTTCAGGGGAAACTAAAAGAAAAAAAACTAAAACCCAGAGGAGCAGAGACCTGCCAATATCAAATGCAAATCATTAGTTTTCATGGGGAGGTGGAAGAGCGCATCGTCCATGCCAAAATGGAAAACTGTCCAATCACAGCGAGGTTGATGGGAAATAAAGTGATTGGTGATAAACTTAATTGTAACTTTTTTGAGCAAGTTTATCATGGTCATTCATATTTTGATCTCTTTATTATTTTGGTTTTTGCCTCCAAAAGGGTGTGGTGGGTATTATACTGTGTGTCTGTTTCCTCGCAATAAGTTTTCTCTCAGCTTTGGTCTGTTTCATTGCTGCCTAATACTGTAGATAACTAATGGAGCTAGTTCATGGAGATAGTTAACCTACTTAAGACCGGCTGCTGACGTGGCTGTTGCCGTGATTATGACAATAGCAATGGGATGACATAGCTTTGGCTGTTGTTTCCATAGCTGTGCTTCAGTTGATATGATTATGGCTGTGGCGCATCAGTTCATAATGGGTGTAATGTGTGTGCGCGCAATGAATTGACATGGTTGTACTAGTTGAGCATTATAGTGAAGCTATTTCTGAATACTTGTGTGTATTAGGCTGCATACACAAAAAAATCAGGCATTGCGGCAATTAGCGCAGGGTTGTGCTAATTAACCAGTTTTAAGGTCTTTGCACACCAAGTCCGTATTTTCGGATGCGTTTTTTTAATGCGTTATCCAATAAAAAATATTACGCCCAGAAACCTTGCACACTGAGTCCAATGCGTCTTATTATTCTATTCTTTCAAAAATTCGCAATACAAGACAAAACTGAATTAATCACATGGGTGCGATGGAAAGCGCTAGTCCCAAACGGGGCCAATAAATTACTGCCATCAGCAAGAAGTTATCGTTTAGCTGCCTAGATCTCAATCACTACTGTCCTTTGTTTTGTGACCATCCCCGACTCCAGGCTGTTCTGCAATCACCTGCCATAATCTATCTTTAATTCAGGCATCTTTGCATTATTTTATTTCTTTATGGTGAAGTGCTTTCTGCTGGGAGACAAAGTGAATGTTTATCCGACGCCATTTTGGAAGATGACGTTTGCAGGCACGTTGGCTCTAAGTGGTCAAACAACCCTCTTTTGACGGATGCGAAAAACAACACAAATCAATCCCGTTTCGAAAACTTTAATGACGGACGAATGTTTCGGAACCTGTGTGTAAAAGTGATCGATCAACGTCAGGTCGTTAATTTTAAATGTGCGACAATTTCAGATGAAGCATACAGACTTGGTGTGCAAAGGCTTTCAGCCTGAGCAATAACTACATCCTGGGCCACAGCTTCAACCACCAGTCGTGGCTACAGCCAGCAGCCTCGCGGTCAGAGTTTCCACCACGATAGAGGGAGGCCGTACATTCAATTCCCAAATGAGTCAAACCTTTGTCCTCATAAAGGGACCCGATGTGCTTCTGCTTGGCACTCAGTATTAAGGAGATTGGGGTTTAAGCAGCCGTGATGGAAGAGTGTCCTGAGCCTGTAAAACTAAGCTGCTTCATGTCTCAGAAACAAGAGATCAGCTGCTTGCTTATGTGCCTCTTTGGCTTGTACTACACTTTCCACCTAAATGAGAGCAGGATTAGTTTCGTGTTGCTGCTGTTGTCGGACTAGCCTCTGACTTTGTCTTCAACTCAGATATTTTCTCATACACATCAGGGACTCATTGGTAATATTTCATCTCATCTTGATTTCAGAAAGATGAGGTGAGTTATTCTATGTAGTCTTTTTGGATGTGGATTGAACATTGGACATCCTTCATTGTTTTTTAATGTTCTCACCTATGAAAAATCAGAAAGCTGTAAAATATCAAACAAATAAATTAAAGTAGTAAATTACTTTGCGGTTCTCAGTGAAAATGCTGATGAACTGGTCCAGCAGGCAGATAGCCTGTTGGACCAGTTCATCAGCATTGTCAATGGTTGGTTACTGGTTGGTAAAAACATCAACTGAACAGAAACTCGAATTCACTGGGTTGCGAAACTATTGTGTGTCAACAGCATGGTCACTCGTCAGGAATATCGAACAGTGTCACATTCTGCAGCAAGAAGAGCCACTTAGCCAGAGGGGAATCTCTCCGAGCCGTTCATTTCCCTCTGATTGTCAGATGCTTTCAGGCGTGGTGTCAGGTGAAAAAAAAAGGCCTTTCACAATGACACAAAACACATGAAGGACACACACAAAAGCGCGTTATGCAAAACAGACACACACAACATGTACAAATATACAAACGTTGACAACCAGTATTTTCATATTCATGACAAATACCAGACAAAGACCCATGATGAACAAGTACCAGATGCATGTGCAGCCCCAACTGTCATGTGAGTGGACTACATCACTTTAAGGCAGCAACATTTTTCAATAAAAGCACTGGTCAGTGGTGGGCGTGTCAGTGGAGGCATTCAATTTTAGTATGAAATCTTGTTTTATGTCGTATTTAGCTTGTCTACGTGACATTCACAGGCTCATTTAGAGAACTGTATTGTGTGTGCGTTTGTACACATTTGTTCTGTGCTCTTAAATAATGAATGCATTCACTTTCACTTGAAAGTGAATGCATGACGTGACGTGATGATGACGTGATTGGCCGGATAAACCTGTCGGACACCTTTTTGTTTTGTTTAAAAAAAAAAAAATCTTCTGACTCACTTCTGACTACAGACCTCCAGTATTTGATATGGTTTCAAATATAAATATATTTTACAACATAACAGTTGTTGTGTGCCAAATCATAAAACTTTATATTATTTGTCTCAAAAGTTGTTTCCTGAACCACCCTAGCTATGAAGTAATAACCTCTGTTTTAAAAATTATGATAAACTACTTGTCAACAGTAATGTAGTTTTGGGGTTCAATGTAAAACTGAAGTTGGAGAAGAACCTCAACCAGATTTTATGTCCTGTCATATTTTTATACAATAAACAATTAAGCTACAAGCTGTATTGTGGTTTATTGGACAATACAGTATGAAGAATAGTGTGGCAAACCTTACAGCATTTGTTTCTTAGCAAAATTGAATAAGTGCTGAAAATGAAAGAGATAGCGGCTGCCCATTGACGATTTCTCTCTCTTCTGATTACCATTTATCAAGCATGTAGCGTACAGTATGACTTAGGATGAGTTTTGCAGCCTAAGCACATCCTTTTATCTCATCTGCCATATTGCTACTTGAATATTGAAGTAAGAATTCTAGTTTACTAAATCATGCATGAGACTGTGTGCTGTATACAGAACACAGCGGCTACGCAGTCTTCCCAGCCCCCTCGCTAAAGCACAATGAGCAAGCAGTAACGTTGCCTTAAGCTATGGTGCTTCACCCTAGCAGAAGCTCATATCTAATAGAGCTGAGTTATAATACATTGGGTGTCAGCTTTTATCTGCCTCCCCCTCCCTCTCCACCTCTTTATTTTGGCTTGCAGTGTGCTTGAGAGCTTTGTATCCCATGGTTTAGATGGCCTGCACAATGGTAGCAGAGAAAACGGCAGTTTAACTGGCAACAGTCTCCCCCCAATCTCTCCCGAGTAATTGTTTAAGGACAATTGGAGAAACAGCAGGGAGAGGAAACACCTGAAGAGCTAGCAGTTTAGATAAATTGTCTGCCACAAATTTACACCTCTGGGCATTTTTCACATGAGTATGGCAGCGAGGCTCTGGTGAGTGGAGGGTCAGCCTGTGTGTCACTTCAAAAAAACTTAATGCAGAGCAATCCACAGATGGAGGAGAAGAGATGAAGTTGTTGCCCCATTGCATATGTGTCAGGGAAAATGTGTACTTACTAGAAAGCAAGTGCCTGGATCTCAGTGTAAGTGATAATAACATGCCATTTGTTAAGTGCTTTTAACAAAAGTATCCTACATTACCCTGAGTGCATATAGTTTAGCATTACTGGCCTCAGCTGGCTCTGGCTCTGTGGTTGGAACTGGCCTCAAACTACACAAATGTACTCTTTCTTAAAGGTTATCTTTTATTTACTTTAAATTGGTGTAAACACCATTTTAGTTATACATTACAGTGTTCATTGTAAAAATCTTTTGAGAGAGATCTTGCAAAAACTTTGAGCACATTACACCATTTAGGGGGATCCTTTGGCAGAAATGGAATATTATATGAATAAGTATGTTTTCTTTAGTGTATAATCACCTGAAAATAAAAATTGTTGCGTTTTCGTCAGCCTAGAATGAGTCGTTTATATCTACATAAGGAGCGGGTCGTCTTCATGTTTGGCCATGTTTCTACAGTAGCCCAGAACGGACAAACCAAACACTGACTCTATATAGGAACATTTACGCGCTCACTTTTTTATGTCGGCCATCATAGTTCTCCTACACTCTTGGCACTTGGAGGCATTTTTCAGTTGGTTGCAATCTTCAACCTCACCACTAGATGCCGCCAAATCATACATGCTGCACCTTTAACATTATTTTCACATGCAAAACCCAACAACTCACCTATAGGGTTAGAATAGGTTACAACGTGAACAAGTACTGTATGACTATGTAAGAAATATGCATCCTGTTTTGTGTGTATTTTCACAATGTCTGTTCTGCATTTTTACAATAAATAAGTTATCTGCATTGACAGAAGCAGCTTGTTGAAACGTGTTAGTTTAAAGGAAATTATGTTTTGATGGCTCTGAGTTGAGATTTTTTAAATAAATGTGCTATTTTTCACTCAGTCATTCATGTTGTTATATCCATCAGCCTCCAGCTGCAGCATGCAGGTGTCAAGTCTTTAGAGCGCTGAAAAGCAAGTGTAAGTGACACTGGCGAATAGTACATCGGCCTGCTCAGCATGAAAGTGCCGGAACACCTACCTAATGAAATAAAAAAATAAAAAATGCAAGGGTGTGAAAGCAGAATTAATTCTGTAATTACAAATCCCAGTGATATAGCATCAGATAGTGGTGGAAGATTCCAGACAGGTGTGATTGGATGAGATCATATTCTCATATAACCTCCTCCTAACCATCCTTATTATTATGACAGATTGTCCTATCTTTCCTGGTTAGCTTGTTAAAAATTATTTCAGCTCATTGCTTACCTTTTTTCAGTGAAAAAGCTATAACAACCCACCGTATGCTATCTGCCCAACACCAGACAGCAGACACAAAATTGGCCACTAGCTGGTGAACATAGTGGGACGTTTAGCAGCTAAAGAGCCAGATATTTTCCACCAAGAGCTAAAAGAGAGGAAATCTTGGACTTACATTCACCAGGCGGCCATGAAACACAACTACAAATGTATGCCAATGTAGCTCTGTATCAGCTCAATGAGCAACTATTTGCAAAGAAGTACTGTGTATTGTCAAGAAACTGGCGACCCGATACGTATCATGATACAGGGGTTACGATTAAACATATTCCGATATATTGCAACACTGTAAGCAAGGCGATTTATTGCGATTTTTTAATTTGTATTTGAGGAAAACTGTCATAGTATAAAGAACACACCACCATATGCATAAAATCTGAGAAGAAAAGTTTATGCAATTAGAACAGTGGGATCTGCATTTGCATGTATCACAGTCCCTTTAACATCCAACATTATAGCACTACTTTGAGAGGGCACATACACTGAGAGAATGTGAAATAAAGTATTGACTGAGTTAGTCTTTGCTTGTAAACTATTAAAAAATCAATTATAGTTTTTTTGAGAATCGATGCAGTATCACAAAACCTAATATTGTGATACTAGATATTTTCTTACACCATTACTTAGAAGGTCGCCATGCCAAAAAAGGGGCTTAAAAAGTTTTATGTAACTTAAGAGTTGACTTCCTGTGTTTTCATTATTCACGAGGTCATCAATACCTTTGATTTTGTTTCATGTCTAATGTGGGTGACATCTATACTGTAACTGTAGACGGGAGTTGGCACAAAAAGGCCAAGTTCTGAAAATGTCAGACTCCATTGACTGACTTTCCATGAATGAATAAAACTTAGCACAACACCACTTCCCTTCGAATGCCATGTTACATTTAAATCCCTTGATATATCCCAGTCAATTCTACTTACTATACTAGAAGAAGAAGAAAAAGGTCCATATTGAGTGATGCAACATTTAGGCAGCATGCCATACGGTAAGCTGGCAGCTGCAGAGGCAGCACAGTGTTCAATAAATCACTGAAGAATAAATAGTATAAACTGTTGGAGACATGCAGACAAAACATTGCACATGCAGGAGAGGTTAGCAGTTGGGAGCTGCTGGGGAAAGCACAGAGTCAGAGGAGGTAAAGCGATCAAGATAAACAATATCTTTAGATGCCCAGAGGCTTGTTTTTTTGTGGCTGTGATCATGCCAAGTTTGTCCTGAAACACCATGCTTTACTACGCGCAGACCATTTCAAAAACAGTTGATAAAAAAGTGGAATAAAATTAATCATCCACTGTTGGCGGCCCCCTTCCCTCTATCTCTGTCCATACGGAGGCTGCCAGGAAACGGGCATATTGTTTCATGCTCGAAGGTAAAATTTGATCTCTCCGTCAGAGGTCCAGTAATCCCTTAAGCCTTGTCTGTTTGCAAAGTCCAATTTAGCTGTCTCTTAATGTAATTAAATTGTGCTGATGACCCTCAGAGCGGTGGAACTGCACCGCATTTGAATGCAAATCCTCCTCCACTGGATGTTTGTGGAAAAAAACAGAATGTTATTTCACCCTGCCTTTTCCATTTTCTTTCATCTGTGTGCGCAAAAAGCTCCTTTAACAAAGCCTGTTTCTGTTGTGCTGGCACGATCCTCTCCATTCCTCCCAGAGCAGGGAGATCATTGGAAAGCAATTCTTGGCAAAGCTGACTACATCACAGTGCTTTTTAACCAACCTTAAGCACAATTTGCTCCCTGAAAACAAGGGGTATTATGTCTCTTGAGCAAAATTATACCTTGACTGAAATGTTAAAGCAGTGCAAGCTGAGCTTTGCCATCCTGCTCAGTGTTGGGATCACATGACATCTGGCATGGGGCATGGGTATCCCAGTGGTTCCACATTCAGCTCTGCCTCCCCCTGTTCATCTCAGGGAGCAGAGAAAACCTTACAGGGAGGCCTCTGGGATCCCCTGAACGGAACAAAAAAAATAGAAAAACAGGCTATTCTTATGCATGGGTATCAGGTGCCTGCATCACCGTCTCTCCAGCCTCTTCCAGACTTGGGCCATGTCAATTGGATTTAAAATGGAGCCGCTCAGAGGCAACTGCAAGGTCATGTGGTTTTCCATTAACATTAATGCCCGGGGTTATGCCACGGGAGCCCTGCAACATAATCTGTTTTCCCTGCCATTTGATCCTGCTCGCCAATGGCCTCTATATGCCAATCTATACAAATAGATTTTACTTTTCACGTCCCTGCTCCAGCAGAGGTTATTGTAAAAAAAAAATATGTTAAAAGAGAGCACTTTTAGACACTTAGGGATAGCTATAAGAAATAACTGTTGCTTGAAAAAGACAAACATAAACTGTTAAAAGGAGCTCTATGCAAGAATCAGAAATTGCTTAACAGTGACACCTGTGGCCATTAAGTCAATGACATTCAGCGTCTTGTTGCTCGCGCTTGTCTTCGCACTAAATAGACGCCAGCGAGCATCGGTCAAAACAGTGAGGCGACACACGACACTGAACGTGATTGACAGGCATCATGTTGATTAACGTTAGCAACATTATCCAGCTAAAACCACAATATCGCTCTATATTTCACATGCTTGCCAGTAATGTTACCTCAGCTGTCCAATAGGGATTTTGCCACCTCAGGGTCCGTTTTGATACCCAAAACCAAACAAAGGTCCCTCCATTGATCGAAGGCCCGGCCAATGTTGATCCGTCGGTCACATTTCTGTTTTGCAAGACGAGCTTCACTAGCTTTTTTTTTTTGTTTTGCTTCTGTGGAGTTTGGGTTTGAGTCTGAGTTGTGGTGGGGGCTGGTCGTTTGTTGGCCTTAGCTGACTCCATTTCTAACCAAACGTTGCAGACTGTTAGCCCTGTAGTGGAGCTGAAGAAGAGCAAAGGTACTCACAAGCGTGCATGATGTCACATCCGTTGGCAATCAAAAATGATTCAAAAAAATGTACAAAATTACATACACTCCCTTTAAATAAAGGTTGAAAAACCACACCAAATTGGAACGCTTGTTTTTCCGTTTCTTTTTGATATGGTCAGAGAAAGGCTACCCTGTGTGGCAGAGTCCAATGGGAATGGATGTAAAGCCTCAAATCCCATTACTTCAGAGCACTCTACTGAACTGTTTTCACTCTGAAAAGTAAAAAACTTCAAAAACAGCTGATCTTGTGCTATCCAGAAAACCATGAAATATGAAACTCAGATCCAACAGCAACCATACAGTGTGAGTGAGGAAGGATGAGAGGAAGAGAGAGAGGACGTTGATTGAAACCTAAAAAAAGGGAAAAAAACACGCTGTGATCTTTCTTTCAACTCGGCAGAGTTGAAGATGCATCTTTTGAGCCACTGACGAGCAGAC
>CAKALG010026857.1:0-10825 GCA_916700815.1 Helicolenus hilgendorfi | reverse complement strand
GGGACAGGTCCAACTCTGTCAAGTTGAACAGCGCCTCCAGCTCTCCACTGGTGTGAGAGATGGCATTGCTCTGCAGCAGCAACACCTGAGTATCTGTGGACAGGTTGGTAGGGATGTGCGTGAGCCTCAAGTCGTTGCAGTCCACCGTGGTTGCCTCCTTGTAGGTTGACTGGGGGGTGAACCAAGGGCGGATCTCGCATACGCACAAATGTGGACATTCTTTGCCATATGTGGGAGCCAGAAAGAAAAAAAACAATCCCATGCACAGCCAGAGTAGAGGAGGCCACGGCTGCAAGCTGAGAGCCATGTTGTCTGCTCTCTCTGCTCACACAAAGCTTAGATGAGAGGCAGCGTTCTGGAGAAAGGCTTGGAGGGAAGGTTCGTGAGCATTAGTCTTCTTTACTGCTAGCTGGATGCTGTAGGCACTTTCCAGAGTGGTGATTTCTAATCCAGGAGAAAGTTATTTGCAGAAGCCAGAGCAGAAGATCCTCTGGTCCAATCTGCTGATAGTTTTGTCACTTCCTCACCTTGAGGTTTGAGCCTTAAAAAAAGACAGAAAGCAAGTAAAATGTTAAAGTCTGCAACATATGCAACATTATAGATTATCTGTTTGCAAAAAAAAAGGTAGTGAATTAGATCAACTGAAAAACAGCTGAATAGAGAATGTGAGAGAGTAAGAGAAACACATTTGGGTTTTCTTGTAGAGGGTAACAAATGAGGCAAGTGTCAGTTTCCCACAGTGCCACCCCACAGATATTTAGGGGACTAAGTTGACGTGTCCAACAGTGCAGAATGAATCTGTCAAATTTGTCTCGTTGCTCTGCTATCGTGTAGACATTCATTCCCTACCTTTTAATGAGCTCCTACACAGCCAGACACAGTTGGAAACTAAGAATAAGTTTGAGAAAGAGTTACTTCTGGATCTTGACATAAAAATTGAGTCAGACCATGCATACCAAAAAAAAACTACTTAAAGGGCTAGTTTGTGTGTTTTGAAGTGGGGTTGTATGAGGTACTTGTCCATAGTCAGTGTATTACCTACAGTAGATAATAAGATAGTAGGTAATACACTGACTATGGACAAGTATCTCATACAACCCCACTTCAAAACACCCAAACTTTCCCTTTAACCATTATGCTGTTCGCTGGGACGATTCTCTTTGTTAAACTGTTTCACGAGTTAAAATTAGAGGTACTGTTTCTACATGTTAGGATAGTAAACGATAGTTACAGCAATGGGATCTCAAGCTTTTGCACAACATATCTATAATTTGGCTAGATAGAGTGATTTGATAGAGTGAAGCACTGTATTTATCAGGATCTAAGATGATAAGGTTGATATTAGCTCCGCTTCCCTGATGTGTTGCGTATCTGTCTCCTCAGAGATTACCGACATGTTTTGCTCTCTATGCTACCGGGTAGATTATCTGCATACCAGCTTGGTACCAGTGATCCTCTTGAACGAGTGTGTGGGGTGGGCACAGCCGGCAGCTCTGGCTGTGAGCCCATTACACAACAGGCTTAATAAACAGGGAGTGTGTGCTCTTCACTGTTAATCACTCTCTACTTTTGATACAGGCCCATAGGGAAGCAGTCATACACATGTGAAGTGAATTTAGCTTTTTTTAAGAGACAGAGCTGAGGCCGAGGATGTGTGCACGCTGCACTCGTCCAGGTTCGGTCAAAGTGAGACAAGCAGAGAGAGATTGGAGGGGACTGACAGGCTGAGCCCCCAAAGGAATTGTAATATTTTACGCTTTTGCTTTCATTTGTCGGTTTCATGACACCGACTCCCAGAAACGTCTGCAGGGATGACAGGTACAGATTCAGCTTTGACAAGCAGATATTATGATATCATGTGCAGTGGGGATGAAGAATCAGTCATCAGTTTCTTTGAAAAAAATCCTAAAATGTAGCCGTGTATATCAAACTCTTGTGTGATCACATGATAAAACAGGCATCACTTTGTTAGCATTTGTGTGTAAGTGATTGTTTGTTTGTGTGTGATGAGCGAGCTATCAAAAATGGCAATTATTATAATAAACAGCCGAAAGGAATAATCAGCTTTTAGTTTACATTAGCAAGAGACAAAGAAAGAGAGACGTTCTCTCACTCACTTAGCACCACGGTGTCAGCTTCTAGCCTGACTCACACTTGTAGAAATTCACATTTATCCTCATAAATATACTGAGGTTGAGCATCCAGTGTGTGTGTGTGTGTGTGTGTGTGTGTGTGTGTGTGTGTGTGTGTGTGTGTGTGTGTGCGGCACAGAGAGTTAGTTGGGTGTATTTTGTTTCACATCAAAACTGACAAGTTCCTCCAGTATTAACATAAAACGGATACAGATTGTTTTCCCTCTCCTTTCATGTGCTGTCTGTTCGCACCCTGCGATGTGTTGACACCTCACAGTTTTTTCTCGGCATTTGCATGTACACTAGTATGAAAGCAGCTCAGCAAATATAAAATTGAACACTACACTATGCAGAAAAACAACATCATGAGATCGTTTCTAGTAATACAAACATGCCAGAAGAGCGGCACTGCGCGGTAATAGCAGCTTTTCTCAAATACAGTGAATACACAAATAGTTTCAGCCAAACTACTAAAATGTCCAAAACTGTGTAATCTTGGTCTGTTCACAGATTCCAAAGCTTGGTAACACCAAGAAACAAATTGTTTTCTTTCTTCTTCAAGCTAAACCAACACATTTTCACTCCCAACTCAACAAATACCGCCGCTTGGTCAGTGCCCCTCAGCATCGGAGACCGATGCACAAGGTACCCCTCTTGCGTTACTTTTGGACGGACCAGGGATGGCGTGTTAACATACGCTTGTTACATGCATAGTGTCTTTTCAAAATAAACCTCCGTTTTCACAGGAAGTTAGGGTTAGGAAACGGTCGTGGTTGACTAACGACTCACGTGACTCATGATGATACTGACCATGTGACTAAATAAGTCAACCTTACACGAACACAGGTCTCCTGGTTGAAAGTCTTGTGTTTGTTTGACCCATCCACCACATTTCCCACCCGCCCATAGCCGACTCTCACGCTATTAATACTATGTCACTTGCATTGACCATCAAATAACACCGTGGTTTGGGTTTACATTGGAGTTAGTTGAAAGCCCGGTTCGTCACATACTGTTACTAAAGGGTACCTCTGTGCGTTGGTTTCCGATGCCGAGGGGCACTTACCAAGCGGTGGTATTGAAGGAGGTGGGTGAGTGAGACTTACATACAATATATGTCTTTTGGAAAAACCCAGAAAAGACCTGTATTAGCCAGTAGCTGAAAAAACTCTCTCAATGTCTTACCTTAGACAAATTAGCCTTTGCTATCAAAGGGAGGCCTGATACCTTTAATAAAATACGGGGGAAATTCCTAAACATTTTTAGTAAAATAACTAGGTGCGATCTTGACGTGTTAGTATGAAAGATGTGACTGAAAAATGTAAAGCTTATTTGTATACCAGCTGCTAACTTATTGTTGAAACTTACGTAATACTATGCCTCCTCTACTGTATATCCATGTTGTATGTCCATGTATGTTTATAATATTTAACTCATATTATTTCTGTTATTTTTATTTTATCTTTGGATAGCTTTGAGTGAAGATTATGGACAGAAGAAGACAGGGGGATACATTTCTATTTGTAAAAAAAGAACAAAATGCCAATAAATATATTGTGAATATGCAGCAGAAAGTTAAAATGTTTAAGCAACACAGCTCATTCGTGTTTCTTTCTCTTTGAGTAAGAACATATAAGGTGCAGGTATCAGGTGGCTGGTCTCTGTGATGACCCGGTCACACTCAAACTGATCTGATTCCCTTAGTGTGACTAAATTGTGGCAGCAGGAACCTGCACCTTACTCTATTCATAGATCCTGAACTGCTGAACATGTGGCACCTCCTTCTGCCTTTAATCATCCATCATTCAGTTTCTCAAATAATCCATTCACATGTCTTTCAATGAAACTACTTGACTGTCGATATACTGTGCCTTGGAATATAGAGATTAACTTGGCAATACATTTGTCTGTCCTCCCTCTTCCTCCATGTGTTGTGCTGCTCGGGTATTAAATCGGAGGAGACAGGCGGAGTAATCGCTGCTTTCATGCTGAGCCCATAAAACTCAGACACCTGGCACCAGGTTTCTGGCAGACTGGCAGCACTATGGGGGTCTGCATCCGTTCCCACCTATCTCTCACTGTGTGTACGCGTTGACCTTGTTGACCCAAGGAGGCTCTGCTGAGCACATATGCTCTTTTTCACTGACGGCCTTCTTCATAATCACCGCAGTACACAAATTCATACTCACAAGCTGCCCAGTATACCAACAGACACCTTTTGTTGGCCACAGACCAGCTCCACTGAAGTGGTTGGAGTTTAAAGGAATATTTCACCCACAAAATCACCATTTGTAGATCAATTACTCACCCAGTGTTACCTTGAAAACTTTTTCTCACATGCCTCCACGGCCTCCATTAAAAAATAGAGAAAAGTCTTAATGAGCCGAAGTAAACACATACATCTTCACTTAAACCTTACTATTTAAAACATTTTGGACTCGTCTGGACTCACGCACGTCTGAGACTGTTTACGTGGAAGTGTTTTAAATTGTAAGGTTTTAGTGAAAATGCATGTGTTTGGGAAGTAGTGAGCATAAGACTAGTTAAATGAGACTTGAATTATACTTTACGAGTTGTGTGAGAGTTTGTAAACAGATGTTTTGATATAGTTTTGAGGTTGTTAAACGCGATCCCTTCAATTCATCAAGACTTTTCTCCGTTTTTTGATTCTCTGTTCACCGTGGAGGCATGCGAGACAAAAGTTTTCTTCAAGAATTCAAGGTAACAAGGGGTGAGTAATTTATATACAAATGGTCATTTTGTGGGTGAAGTATTCCTTTAAGACACCTCTAAGATTTATAGTAAAGCTTTGCTAACCAAATACAGATAAAGAGACCTAGAATTTCCCCTCCCAGTTAACTTCCAGCATACTGCCAGCCAGTTCCCAGCTAACTTCCAGCCGCTGGGAGTCCAAACCCCCTCCTACTGTTTCCTAACAGGGTATGTCTAGATTTCACTAAACACACCCATTCATTCAATTGCAGTGTCACCTGCCACTCTGCTACAGTGTGTGTAGAATAAGAGTCTCTATAGCCTATACCTAGACATCTACATCACACATAATTTACTTTTTGCAGCAAATAGCTTTCATGCAGATGACATACAACGTATCCAAGTGTTTAAAGTCCACTCCATCCATTCATTTCCTACACAGCATCTATCATATATCTGAATCAACCACATACAAATTGTGTAAACAGTACAGCACGTCTGACTTCCACTTTGACATGGAGGTTTAAAACCGACAGATATAAAAACATACTGTATGCATACTGTAAATGCATTTGGTAATGACAAGGGCAATGGATGGGAAACTAATAGTACCCATTCGAACTGTCAAAACACACAGATGTGTGTGTGTCATCATTACTGGTTGGTTGATACAATCCATAGACTGTATATAAGAAGTGGGCGTAGTCACCGTGACATCACCCATTGGTTTATGGACTGCCGTTTTAAAGCCTTGAGTTCAGCATTTTGGTGATCACCATCTTGGTTTTTGGCCGTCGCCATCTTGGCTTTTTGTGACCCGAAGTGACACGAGAGGGTGGAGCTAAGTACAACCAAACGCTGAATAAGACATTTTTAGGCAACCAAAAGGTTATATTAACTTTCATGAACTGAAAACACGGACAACTCCCAGACCGGACAACGTCGTGGTAGCGACCTGTCGATCACAAGGTAGCCACGCCCTAAAGCATACCCTGCTTTATGGTCTATTTGACTATAAATGGTATCATCATTTACTAAATGAACATCATCATGTTGTATTGAAGAAGACTTGAAACTAGTGATTGAGACCATAAACTCATGTTTACAATGTTTACTGAGGTAATAAATCAAGTGAGAAGTAGGGTCATTATGTCATAGACTTCTATACAATCAGACTTCTTTTTGCAACCAGAGGAGTCGCCCCCTGCTGGCTATTAGAAAGAATGCAAGTTTAAGGCACTTCAGCATTGGCTTCACTTTTCAGATCCTGAGTTACCTTCTGGGGAAAATTTAGCATTGAGTGTATTTTCTTTTTCAACAGCTCTATAAATGACTTCCTTGTTGCTACTAAACAGTTACTATTTGGTATCTTCATTCTTTTACAGGATGGAAATGACAAAACATGTCAAGAACTAAAAATTTAACTGAAATCCCACAATAGTGAGGTTTGTTACGGCGTTATACTGTACAAAATCACTTTGGTGGGACAACACCTTTGTGAACTCTTGTACTCTGGGATGCGACAGATATCAGGTCTGGGATTAATTCTCTCAAAGCAGGCCCGGATCAGTTGTGTGCCAGCAGCACCTGTATCCTGAAAATCTATTGCTAATTCTCTTGGCTGAGGGGGCAGAGAGCGAAGACGCTAATTTAAAATGCACGCATACATATGAATCTACACTGCACCCATCTCCACACTGCCACAATATACACATTCTGTCTCCCCACTCTTTGACTCACCCGCTGTGACATGCAGGCATGCACAGACCACTGGAAGGAGGCAGAAAAATCCTCCAACAGCTTGGCATTATCCAGCTGACTGTCTGAATTGAAGCCTCCAGCAGGAGGGATTTACTCTCTTTGCTCACCCAATCCTTATGAGGTTTTAATCTAAGCACACATTACGCATTTAAAACACACACGTCGTCTACAAACACACACCTACAGTGGCTGATAATTCCACTGGGTCCCGTTAAACCTTCAGAGCATCACTGGCCCTGAGGTGAAGCCAGACGGCGAGATGTAATTGTGGGACATAATGAGCTTTGTCTTCTTCATGGTAAGGCCTCATAAATCCAGTTATAGGACAGCATCTCTGGACAATACAGGGAGCAATGACGATAATCAGATTCACTAAAGAAACACAGACCTGCAGTCAGACGGGGGGAGCATTTCTCTTTAGATCAGGGAAAACTAGGTGTTTGTGTGTGCAGGTGGCAGCCACTGTTTTCAGTGGAAGAAGTGTGGTTGCAGATTGCAACCAACTGAGTACCCCTCCGCTCACTCCTTCCTTTCCAAGACAGCTGTAACATGAGCCGCTGAGTGCAAAACTGTGGCGCGCCGTTTGCCTCGCTCGGAGGCCATCCTTCCAATAATAACACTACTATAGGAGCAACGGAAATCAGACAGCGACTGGCAGTACCACGGTTTTGCACTCCGCAGCTCACGTTCCCGCAGTTTCACAAGCGTGTCAGAGAAATACGGTGGCCTTCAGGTAACATAAAAACGCAAAAGGCTCTCTCTGGAGCCAATGTTTGGTTTGTCCGTTCTGGGCTAGTGTAGAAACATGGCAGAGCAACATGGCGGACTCTGTGAAGAGGACCCGTTCCCTATTTAGATATAAACGGCTCATTCTAAGCTAACGAAAACACAACAATTCTTAGTTTCAGGTGATTTATACACTCATGAAAACATTGTTATGAATATTATATTCCATTTCTGCTAATAGATGCCCCAAAATATAACACACTGGCCCTTTAAAAAGAAGGTCTTAAAGGTCCAGTGTCTAGGATCTGGTGGTATCTAGCGGTGAGATGAGGACTTTTAAAAAACTTGTTAAAATCATGTCTCTTAGGTTGGTTTGAAGACATTTCATTGGACTTGACTTAACACCTTCTAAGATTTTAGATGCAAATAATGCTGCTAATACAACACTTCACCATGTGCCACTGCTGCAGCCAGGAGGGACCTCACTTGATAGCACACACTGCATCATTTTTCATAGGAGGCTATGCTTTTACCCCCTCTAACTCTGAAGCCCTTTTCACTGGGTGCAAAATGTAAGCAGTGTTTCTGAATCAGCAGCCGCACAACAGGCTCACAGACATGCCATCACCATAGCAACGGCTATGCCACCGGCATGTCTGTTTCATAAGCAAATGAGAAGACATGAGAAGAGCTATTAGAGCCATCAGGAGGCTACAGGAACACGCCAGTGAGAACTGCTACTGGTGCAAGAAGGTGAATGCAGCGTAAAACCAAACGATAAAACAACAGTAATTATGCACATTTCCTCAAATGTCTCTCTTTCCCCATATCAGCATACACCACACTGTAAGAATATATTTCCAGACTTCTAAAGCAGCAGTTTTTTCTAGACAATCAGTTTGAACCCAGAGCTATCATGTGGCGCTGGGAAGCTGAGTGGTGCCGCCTGATGTTTTCTCCATGTCCTCACTGCGCTGGCCTGCCTGAGAGACATCCTGTTCCTGCTCCATTAGTATGCAAGTGTCTCACTTCACATCACACAGGGCTTTGGTGCAGCTGCTGATGGCAGAGGTGTAGAGCCGAGGAGGAGGAGAAGGATGCATGTCCACTCAGTCAGAGAGAAAGTAAAGACGGGGGAGGATGGAGAGCTCTGCTGAACTGAAAAAACGCAATGAGGAAAATCCCAAACCACGTACGGAATTAAAGGAAAGTATGCTGCACACTTACAATCTCTTCAATCTGTATTAAGGTTTAAAAGTCGCAGCACGGCAAAATTGTCTCAGTATTTCTATTTACTGCAAATCCATATGGTAGCTTTATTTCCCCGTGGAACTGAGATGGATCTTGACACAATTTTTCTCCTCTGGCTCTCAGTTGTTTCTCTCTCTCCTTTATACCCTCATCCTCCCCCCTCCACTTCATCTATCCTTACAGTTGCAATGTCGGTGAAAAGCCAATTTGTTGTCACTGGAGCGTCGATCAATCACACTGACGGGGCAAAAGTCTCCAATCTCAGGGGAACCCCTATTTGAAACAACGCAGAGGTCAAGGGAGATTAACTTGCGCTGCTCAAATTGGCCTTCAAGCCAAAAAAGATTGTGTCATTAATAAAAGCTTTTAAAATGGATTTTCATAAATGGGATTTTTTTAAACATTTCTGACAAGGCTTTTGTTCAACTTCTAATTTGTATGATTACATCGAAAGAATAAAAGTTCTTTTTCAGTTTATCGCGGATAAAACAAAAGGATGACAAAACAGCTGACTCAGTCATAGCATCTTTTATGAAACCTTACAATGGCCCGTCGTGTTTCCACGTTCCCCTTCAGATCACGCTCACAAAGGGAGAAGGTCAAGCTGTTGCACCCTCGTCTCCGCTGCTGTGGGAACCCCCGGCACCAACACATGCTGTAGAGTCAGGGCCCTATCTACGTCTCACAATGGCTCCTACCCAAACACACACAGACACACGCACCGAGACGGGTCTTTGTTTTGGCAGGTTCTCACACTCCTCATTACCAGCTGAGGAGATACGTCACTGTGCATTGTGAAGATTGGGGGAAGGTGCCACGGCCTCCTATACTCCCATATGATCGGCTCATTGGGTGACATCTGGATCAATTGTCTGCCAAGACAAAGTAAACTAGTTGTGTGTTTGCTAGAAAACAAGCGTGCAAACCAATGCATAATGTTCCTCCTGTCTTCATCAAACATGATAACCTACCTACCATAGTGTACTGATATTAGTGAGTTCTTTGTGATCTCAGTAACAGGTGCCGCTGTGATGCAGCAGCTGAAACAACAGAGATCCCACTTGACAAAGGTGACCCTAACAATATAGACTCCCACATGCTTTCTCAAACTTCTAAATAGAAACACTGAATTGTCTCTTTCTTTCGTTTCTGCATCTTCCTTTAAGACATCTGCCAATTTCCTGACTCTTAATAGGCATGCAAATAGGTTTGATGGAGCACATTGCTGCTATACTCAGCTGTTTCAGCAGCAGCACTCTGCACCGGTGCTGCAGTTTGTGTAAATGTTCCACCACTACACTGTCGGTTGAACCCGGTGTCACAGTGCAGAGAAATGTCAGGACTGCAGCTTTGATAATGAGCCCTTCAGAGACTTACAGTTCACATTAATGCTGCTCTTATTATAGCTCAAGTATAAGCAAGCGGTAAATAGTGCAACTTAACTCAGGTTTTTGCAGTGCAGATGGTTCTTTTGTTTCCCTCCCATCTGATCTCTGATCAGTTCAATAGATGATCTTGAGAAAGGTTCATAATAATAATAATCATATACTGTATATAGATTGACTGCAGAACCACAGTGGCCCTTGCAAATCTAATACTGCTCTGCATTTTATTGATAAGACGCACACATTGCAGATACATGCGTCGATAAATACGCACAACTTTTAGGATCTATTTTTCTGTAAATCTTTTGTTTGTTGAAGCTGTAAAAAACACTCTTAACGCGCTGCACGAGGAGCCGCGCCATGGAGCTGGAGAGAGAGACCAGTTTATTGTTTCATTTCATCTTTTTGTTGATCAGCGCGTTTCTTAAAAACATAGAAAATAATGACTTCATCTTTACGAGTTTAACACTCTGAACCGGACTGAAATACCCCCACCTTTCATACCGAAGCAGGAAATGAGTTGATCTCTTTTATAAACATATGTATCACAATTTCAGCACATGCATAATATAATAAACACATCTCTCACCTCTGAAGCGCTGTATCCTCCCGCTGCAAGCTGCTCTATATCTGACCCATGCAGCAGCATCCGCAGCTCCGAGATGATGCGCGACGGGTTGTAGGTTTTAGAATAGAAACAAACGAGATCTGATCTGTGGAAAGAAAAAAAAAGAAAAAGCAGCACCCCCTTGGTTGTAATATGTGTGCTGTGATGTGGAGACGCTGGAGACACGGTGCTGAGACTTGAGAAGTGGAGAAACGCTGCAGCAGCAGCGCGCAGCTCCCAGTGACGAGCAG
>CAKALG010026856.1:0-26255 GCA_916700815.1 Helicolenus hilgendorfi | reverse complement strand
GGGCGGGGCCGAGGAGAGGGGCCCAACAGAGACCGAAGAAAGGAGGCCGACAGGTCAGCCATGCAAAGTTAGCCACTCCAAAGTTCTCAATAAGACAGGGAGGACATTTACTGGGCATCTGTAAAGAATGGCCTATGCTCAGTTACACAACTGATGATGCATCCATTGTTCCTAGTGTTGTGGACACTAGGAACACAAGGGCACCAGGATTTCTGGTGTGCAAATTTAATGCTTTTCTACTCCAAATATCCACATGATGTATCACGGGGGAATTATCAATTTGAGCTCTAAAACATCAACAGTACAACATAAATTGGACCTGAAATTTGGGACATATCTGAATTTTATTTCAGTCCTTTTCTTCTGAAAAATGAGAACTGAGCACGGTGTGAACTGTGTGCCAAGCAGCTTGTAGATGTACATTTTCAGATGATGAAAATGAGCATAATTTGTGCTCCTTTAGTTTGTCTTTTTAGCTGTGTGTGTTTGAGGATTCACAGCAAGCGTCAACTTTCCAGCACTGAGGTCTACCAATAAATTTTAACCTCAGTGTTCGCTCTGATTGTAGAAAGGATAACAGAAGAGACCGAGACTCCAGACCACCCCCAGAGCCAAAGAAATTCGGAGAAACCCCAATCCCCGTAAGTCCTTCACTGCCAAGGAGTAGTCAGACTTTGACGTCACCTAAATTATTCTTCATTAAAGGGTTTCCCTATAGCCTTAACTTGTTTAACCAGTGCTCCCCCATGTATGATAGGTTAAAAAAAAACATCCTCCCTAATGTTAGTTCATCCTCCTTGTTTGCGCTCTATTTGTTTAGCATCTGAAGCTAACTGTACTGATCCAACTTCTGTTTTCTTTTGCTTTCAGAAGTTCAGCTCAGCCAGTAAGTACGCCGCTTTGCTAATTGACGGAGACCAAGGAGACGACGCAGAGGACGTAGAATAGAGAGAAAATAACAAGAGAAGGCCACGAAGGCGCAAGAAGAAGAAGAAGAGGAGGAAACTACGACCGCAGAAAAAATAATCTCACATAGCTTATGAAAAAACTCCTCACGTGGAAGAGGCTCCTGGGGAGGACATCACTCCCTCCTTCCTTTCCTCCTACAAAACCTGTCCTTTACTTTCGAAACACCCACCCACCCATCCTCCCTCCCTCCCCCCCGGCCCCACCTTCAGGACTATTCAGCTTCTTAAGAATAGTCACATACTGGACTTGTTTTAAATGGGAAAAAAGGAGTAGCTGACACATGGAAAAGTGATGGATAACATTGAATTAATTGTAATAAATAAACGGAAAAAGTGGGGAAAAAATGAATTTGTATATTTGTGGATCACAGGTGTGGCGGATGATATGACAGAAGATGTAGTTTACTAAGTGGAACCTGTTTTTCAATTTTTATCAACTTTTGACTTAATGACTTGCATAATTCCCAAATTAAATGCATTACTATTCATTAAAAGCCCTTTTTTATTCATTAGTAAATTATTTGGTATTATTTTAAATCTTAAATCAAATTTATTCCTGAAAATTGGTCAAGAATATCCTGTCTTCCGATACTAACAGTCGTGAATGTTGAGACTGGTTACTAATTTAAAAACATTTATCATGTGTGCACCTTTCAGCAAAGCATTGATTGAATTTGTTCCAAACTGATTCCCAGTATTGCAGGAGAGGACTGTGTGATGGACTAAAGTATTGCTGGCATGTCGGAAGAAAAACAG
Source organism: Helicolenus hilgendorfi (assembly GCA_916700815.1). Lineage (NCBI taxonomy): Eukaryota > Metazoa > Chordata > Actinopteri > Perciformes > Sebastidae > Helicolenus > Helicolenus hilgendorfi. The sequence goes on along the minus strand of CAKALG010026856.1, from coordinate 24,531 downwards.
CCGCTACATGATTCTCACTCATAGAGAATCAATCAAGTGCCATTACTATTGTCCCCAATCATTGTACCAATGTCTCTCTATTTCTACACCTTCTGATGAAATAATCAAATCGATTAAAGGCTCATAATGGTCGTTTCCAGCCGTCTTAAAGATTCTCCACAGCTGTCTAAATCATTCACTCTTCCTGAAGGGAGGAATACAAATATTTGGGAAAAGTCTGCCTATAGCAGGATGTGAGGATTTCCATGAGATTACATGAACCTGTCTTCCAATTTGCAATAAATTGGGGTCATTACGTGCATTCAAATAGTATGTGGTCATTGTTTATGTATGCATTACTCCTGGAGGGGATCAGGGGTTTAAGAAAAACTGCACATTTAATGCAGATTTTTTGGGATTTTCTTTGATCGAGGACGGCCCTATTGCTTTTAGATGTTTTGTTACAGAAAGTGTTAAACGCATGACCAGTTTAGAATCGGAATCAGAATTGTGTTTATTGCCAGGTGTAAGAGATTTACACTAGGAATTTGCTTTGGTTATGTTGGTGCAAGTCAAACAGTTTAGTCCTACATTCTGTAATTGTGTTGCTTATAGATGGGTTTACAGTGAAAATAAATGATTCCCCTTTTTGCTGGGGACCTCTTGGAACCCCCTCAAGGACCCCTGGGGGTCCCCAGACCCCACTTTGAAAACCACTGATTTAAAGTGTTGAAGGACTAGGTCCAACACGCTTTTTTCAGCGTGTCATTTTAAATCAACCATCAAACCGTGTCAGTAGCAGGATGACGAGTTGCATCATCAAACGCATCTCTTTTATGTGCAACAACAACATATTTTCCCCTGGTGTGGTCTGTGAGACAGAACATTTCCACAGTATTTCTTCAGTCTCGACTCCCTGCTGAGGGCCGACCTCCTGGTGGCAGCTGGTTAGGATCCTGCTGAGCTTCACATCCCACACAGACACAAACAGGAGGGCACCCACTTCGCTGTAAGATAGGACTCATCTAGACCCCTCAGCAGCATGCCACTCTCATCAGCACACTAGAGACTGACAGTGGGAATGGTGACTGGTAGCAAGCATTTGTCTAATAGAGATTTGCACGTGTTTAACCCTCATCCAACTACCAACTGGGGTCCCCACAGACCTCAGAAGTACTTATTGTCATATCTCACAGGTGCTTTATTCTATCTTTCCAATTTTCATGACTTTGTCAATCAAAATGTTCCTACTGACGTCATACCATGTTTTCTGTTTCTGTTTTAATTAGTGCTTTAGGGGGAATCATTTATTTTTTCTATAATTCATCCATAAGTAACACAGTGACAGAATGCATTGACTATTTTGGTAATGGGTTTCATACATGTTCTGTAATAAGACATCTAAAAGCAAAAATCCTATCAGTTGGGGGACCCTGTGACAAAATCATAACAATTGCAGCCTATGCAGTTAACATAGAATAGGTAGACAAAATGTATGCTATGGGTCTATCGCTTTATCTATCGCTCTATCACTCTATCTATTGCTCTATCACTTTATCTATTGCTCTATCATTTTATCGCTCGCTATATCATAGCTTTATCTATTGCTCAATAATACCTTTATCGCTCTATTGCTCTATCACGTTATCTATTGCACTATAATAGCTCTATCTATCGCATTATCTATTGCTCTATAATAGCTCTATCGCTTGATCTATTGCTCTATCACTTTATCTATCGCTCGATAATACCTCTATTGCTCTATCGCATTATCTATCGCTCTATAATAGCTCTATCGCTTGATCTATCGCTTGATATTAGCTTTATCGCTATATCTATCGCCCTATAATAGCTCTATGGCTTTATTTATTGCTGTCAATCTATCGCTTTATCTTTTGCTCTGTAATAGCTCTATATATTGCTTTATCTATCACTCTATAATAGCTTTATCTATCACTATTGCTCTATCTATTGCTCTATCGCTATATCCATCACTCTATAATAGCTCTAGTGCTTTATCTATCACTCTTTATCTATCATTCTATAACAGCTCTATTTATCACTTTATCTATACTCTATAATAGCTTTATCTATCGCTTTATCTATTGCTCTATTGCTCAATTTAACGCTTTATCTATTGCTATATTGCTCTATCGCTTTATCTATGCTCTATAGTAGCTCAATCTATCACACACTATCTATCTAGGCCCTATATATTTATCCAGGCCCTATCTGTCTTACACATTAATGAATGCTATTTCTACATTGTAGTATTGCTTCTTTTACTTAAGTACAGATCTGAATACTTCTTCTCTACTGTGTGTGTCAGTAAAAAGAGGGCTGCATCATAGAGTTTAAACGTGTGTTTGTGCACCCTACCTACCCACCCACCACCATTAGCTCCCCCTCTCTCCCCCCGCCCCTGTTGCCATGTGAAATCAGCAGCTGGTCCACACAGGAGGGTCCTCCCTTCCACTTCAAGCCACAACATGACTCGAGTTTGCGTCATTCAGGTCCCTAGGTGATGTATCAAATGAAATTGTCCGTCACCATATACTCACTTTAAGTATATACAATCTGTCATGGTCAACTACACAGTCTGCTGATGTCCTCACTGGATCTGTAATACAGAAGCGTCTTTGAAGTCGCTGAAAATGTTAGTTATGCGCTCATGTTGATGGTTTTGTCGCCTAATTTAGCACGCAGCCGCAGATTTGTCTCACTTTAAACCAAGGACCGCTTTGTATGGTCTAACCAGAGGCCAAAAACATGGTTTTAGAAAGAGCTTATTGTTGGAGATTTTCCCCTCACAACCCTAAAACCCCCAGCTTAAAGCAGTATTTTGTCTGGAGAACCCAGTTTGGAGAAATAGAGTTATGTGTGTGAGAGAGAGAGAGAGAGAGAGAGCTGTAGTCTAAAGGAATTTAACGACGGGAGAAGCAGATCTTAGATTTAAGCACAGAGCTGATCATTGTTTTCATTCCAGTGGAGAGCAACAGAGGGAATAAAAGAGCGGACATTAATGTCGGTGTCCTATCAAACAGGGTCTTGTACTTTTCACATCCAAGGGAGATGCAGAGATCCTGTTTACGAAACACACAGACAAGAAGTGAAAAGTGTTCACTTCCTCACAACAAGCTGACAGGAGGGAGAAGTGGGATCAAGCTTACGGGATGGTCTCATGTACAAAGTTACAGAGTCTAAAGGGATGACGTGTGTGAAAGGAGCTCTATCTAATCACTCCCCCCATGAGGAGGAAGAGGAGAGGGGCTGAAGTGAAGCCAAAGGAAAGGGGAAGGGCCTGGCATCAACAAGCCAAAACAGCTGCCCCCTTCTCCCCCATGGAGAGACAGCAAGAGGAGCCGGATGGAGCGAGAGAGCGAGGGAGAGGGGGAAGACTGGAGGGTCTGTAAAGTGTGGAGCGGGAGAGAGCGAGACATTTGAGGGTCTGTAGAGAACGTAGAGACGGAGGTATTGGCAAGTGGAGAAAGGGGGGAAGGGTAAGAGAGAGGTGGTGAGTGTATGCTTGCATGCTTTCAGAGTGAGGATAGCCAAGGAGCAAGGGACAGGGAAGAGTGTAAGAGGAGAGGTGCTTGGTGACACTTTTTGGAGGGGTTGTAAGAGGAGAGTTGGGGGTGGTGGGAGAAGAAGAAAAAAGTCATCTGGGTGGATTTCAAGGCCGGACAAGCTGTCAGAGAGAAGGGCAAGAGGTGTGAGGAGTCACTAGGGAAGAAGGAGCATGTTGGAGAGGAAGACGTTAGCTGTCGCAGAAAACATAAGGAGGCCCTTCACAACATGAAGCGCTGAGAGGAGGAGAAGAAGAAGAAGAAGAAAAGGAGGAGGAGGATCATCTGGAGTAAAGCACTTAAAGTGTGGAAGGGAGCGGATAAGAGTTGAGGAAAGTATAAAAGATACAAGGCAAAAGAGGTGTTCACAGGAAGTATGGGGTGCATTCACAGCATGAGCGCCGGCAGGATGAAGACACATGGAGCTGATACTGACACAGGAGGAATCCCCATAAAGGCAGACCCTGAGGTGCATCCTGAAATCCTTCAACTGGCTGAGGTAAGTGCATGGCTGCCCTTTAGGGGACTGTAAACATGCTGGCAGTGCATGGCAGAAATGTCTCGCTTATGATCATACAGTATGTTGAGTCCATTAGGAGCTAAAGGAAAAGAGCCTTCTGCAGTTTGAGGGTAAACAGAGTATGATAGAAGTCAAATGTTGTGGTTCTGGATGTTGTTTTTTGTCATTTGACTCAGCGGAAGAAGCTGAACTTTGTTTCGTTGTGATACACTACATTCAACTCGTATTAGTCATCACACATCAACAAAAGGAATCCAAAGAGTTACCAGTACGTTTCCAAATCAGATGACTCCAAAGCCTTTTTCTCTCTCTGTTACGAAATATTCCTCCTCTTTGTTTTTGCCAGCGTGAAATACAACAGAAGCATCTCGTGCTGCACATGTGTTGCATACCAAAGAATAAACATGTGTTTTGCAGGTCCCATTTAGATCAGACGCGTGAATTGCACGCACTAGTAATGAGATTTGTCAAAAGTTTGATTCTGATGGCCTCATTAGTTTGTCATTCCTACTGGGATGAGTGGCAATGAACGAGGCAAACAGTTGCAGACAGTTAGTGGACGATCCACTTGATCCCTGTTAATCAGGTCTCTCTGGGGTCAAGGTTCAAGAGGAAGTGGTTTAAGTTACCGTCCGGTTCTGACCCGCCGTCTGCCTGGCTGCTGCTGCCTCTATTTAGGAACATGTATGGATTTAGGAGCGAGCCACGTAAAGCCTCTGCAGGACTTTTATAGAGACTTAAAATACAAAAGTGCCTGTTGGTTCAGCATCAAGGCTGTGCACCAGAATGCGTGCGTTCTCACATGTCAGAGTAAATCACACTCTGGCATTCTCTATGTCGGAGTAAAAGGACAAAGAGAAGGGAAATTCACTTCAAGTAGTGTCATTTTATGTTCACACAGTGCTGCTCAGTGAACGTCTGGATCCTGGAACAAAAAACATTACTCAGATCACATGTGGCTTCAAATCCCCCAAAGCCCTGATTGTGTGTGTCTGTCTGAATTTCTCTGTGTGTGAGAGAGTGTGTGTCTGACCATGCCAAATTATGATAACATGGTCCCAGCTGAATGGGTGGACTCCACAGTGGAGGAGGAATGAAATATGTCATACATGCAAACAGTCCAGGAGTTCTTTATGTTGATTGTAGTGTTTTTTTGTTCTCTGTCTCTCTCACACACACACACACAAACATACACACACACACACACACACACACATATTCCCGCACCTATTTTCAGCATTTCCATGGCTGTTTGGAGGTGACAGCCCCTACTCATGCAGGTTATAAATACCCTGCCAGAACTAGAGCATACCCTGGCTCGCCACCTGCTCCCGTCCCTTCCTGAGTGTGTGTGTGTGTGTGTGTGTGTGTGTGTGTGTGTGTGTGTGTGTGTGTGTGTGTGTGTGTGTTTGTGTTTGTGTTTGTGTGTACGTGTGTGTGTGTGTGTTAACCAAAGTTAGAGGATGTGTCTCCTGCTCTTTGGCATGTCATCACTAGTGAGGTGTCACTGGAAAAAACACTCACGCAGACCGAGGCATTTAGTGCCAAGGGGGTGTGTCACTGTATGCTGTATTCATTTACAATGTGTGTGTGCGTGTGTGTGTGTGTGTGTGTGTGTGTGTGTGTGTGTGTGTGGCAGCTGTATATCATTACCATTTGAAAGAATTAGCACAATGTGTACATTTCATAAAACGTATGTTTTTATACATTCAGACACGTGACGTGACAGAGATGTATGAAACTATGATTGAATGTGACGGTTTAGATAACTTTCCTGAGTTGTTTTTGGAATAACACCCTTAAAGGTACAGTGTGTAGGATTTGGCGACATCTAGTGGTGTGGTTGCAGATTGCAACCAACTCAGTACCCCTCCGCTCACTCCTCCCTTTCCAAAGGTGCAGTAACGTGAGCCACCGAGTGTAAAACCGTGGTAACGTCGTTCGCCTCGCTCCATTTCCATAAGAACACTTCTTTGGAAGCAACTGAAGTCAGACGGCTGTTTGCGGTAACACGGTTTTGCACTCTGCGGCTTGTGTTACCGCAGTTTCACAAGCGTGTCAAAGAACTACAGTGGCCTTCAGGTAACATAAAAACATGGAAGGCTCTCTCTGTAGAGCCAGTGTTTGGTTTGTCTGTTGTGAGCTACTGTAGAAACATGGCGGACTCCATGAAGAGGACCCGCTCCCTATGTAGATATGAAGGGCTCATTCTAGGGGGAACAAAAATTACAATGATTCTTAGTTTCAGGTGATTATACACTAATGAAAACATAGTTATGAATATCATATTCCATTTCTGCTAATAGATCCCCCGAAATGTTACACACTGTTCCTTTAAAATGCTCCTGATGCCGTCTTCACAGTAATAAAAAGCCCATGCAGCCATAAAGAAATCCATTATGCTTCTGTTGGTGCCTGACCCGCTCTTCATCTCCATGTTAGAAGTGGAAGTGCTTCGGGCTCTCTGCAGTGGTCAGGCATGCTTGTAGAATGACATCGGCTTTGGCTGCAAAACTCCAAGTGGGGTGGGGTTCTTTAATACTGCAGTGCAATACTGCAACACTGCTGATAGTCACGGGAGCCTCTGGAGACTGAATGTCCACTCAAATGAAGTTTCTATTTACTGGTATCAAAAGTACATACATCTCACAAACACCCGTACAGTCCAATGCAGTGTATATTCAGTCCAAATTTTAAAAAATCGTCAACAAAATCCGACCTTTGGAGGACATTATAGAGCATTAAACAAATACTACCATTGTTATTGGATTGGATTGCTGTTGCGTTCTCCTTCTACTGTGCTAATGTACTGATGAGAAATGGAGGGAAAGAACAACAACTGGGAGGAAAGTGCAAGGGCAGCGCCATTATGTACAAAGACGCCCCCACGCTGTGAGATCCATGAGTCATTTCATTTGTCAGTTTTAAATTTAATGACCGTTCTTTGATCCCATTTGTCATTAATTGACAGATGATTACCACACAGATGATTCTTGCACTAATTTAAGTGCTAACTCACCGACCTACTGCTAACAACTCTGGTAACATGCTGTGATAATGTGTAAGAGTTTTGTTTATTTGTAGAACAGATTGTTAATTTTCATCACGTTTTATGTTAGCACAGAAAACAGAATCCCTTGCTTATATATGCACCTGAAAACCTTTAATATTTAACTTAGGGTAAAAGAGGTGTGAGGTATATAATTCAAGGAGCCTGTCTCTTAAACTCCCAAAGTAAGGGATATGGAATAAAACGATTTAAGCATGTGGGGTTTGTAGATTAAGAGATGATTCACTTATTTAAGGGGTCATTTGTCATCTTGCAATCTTCTTGTGACAGCAGTTGCAACACAGATTAGTGTGCATACATTAGGTCATTAAAAAGAAAGTTATACCGCTATTTATCCACCAGGTGGTGCCCTTGACTTATCCTGTGTTTCTAGTTTGAACTTCAAACTAACACACTGGCATCAAAAGATGAGTAATTGCGGTGCAGGTTTCAACATGGAACTGATGAAATGGTGCTCATCCAAAATGAAATGTGAAAGTTGTCATCTGAGATGTTTGTCTCTTGAAAGAATTCACAGGCCGTTAAGAAGGAGATGACACTGAACTCCAAATCATTAACCCCGCTGGTGTCAGCTTCACCTCATTCTGCAACACACCAATGCACTTATGTCGTTGTGTTTTGAGTGATATTCACGCAACTTGGCTCAGATGTGCAGCCACAAAACCCAAATACCATAAAAATGGAAAAACATTTGTAATTTAGTTGACCCCAAGCAAATGGCAAAGGAAAAATCAATTCAGCGTCCACTGACATTGAGCTATGGATTTTATTTTGGTATTTTTAATTCCTGTAATGTCACAATGTTACTTATATAAAACTTATAATAATATTCTTAATATTAAGATTTAATGTTAATACTTTATATCTTGATATTATTATATCCGCTTATATATAGTTTTTAAAAATAATTTAGCAATTAGCGCTGTGTGTTGGCAAGAATCTGGCGATATGATTCGTATCATGATACAGGGGTAATGATTCAATATATTGTGATATATTGCGATACTGTTATCAAGACAATATATTGCGATTTTTTTTTATTGAATTTTAGGAAAACTGTCAAAGAACACACCAGAAATACACCTTTTTTAGAATAGGCAAAAATAACATTTATAGTGCATGCAAAAAACTGCACGGTTTTTACCCCAAACTGCATGTGATTATCATAAACTGTGTATGTCTGTAAAGGGCAGACTCATGGGTATCCATAGAACCCATTTTCATTCACATATCTTGAAGTCAGAGGCATAGGGACTCCTGTGAAATGCCAGTTTCAACAAGTCAGTATGATGTGGTTGGTACCAATTGATTCCATAGGTTTTCTAGTTTCATATGATGCCAGTAACCTTCACTCTATGGATTTTTAAGAGGTTAATTAAAAATCAATAAAGTGTTTTGGAGAATCGATACAGTATCGCACAACATAATATTGCGATACTCATGTGTTTTGATATTATCTTAACACCCCTAATAGCATTATCAAACTTTTCTCTTGTAGCAGAGGACTCTGATTTTTGTGTATTCAGCATATTGTGGAATTTCATCGTGCTAAATTTTTCTTCATGTGGAAAGAAAGTAATCCTTTACTGTGAGTGCTCAGTGTTATTACTGACAACTCTACTTTTTATCCTGCAGGTGATCTCAGGTCAGGTTTAAGAAGGGACACAGTTAACACGTACAACATCTCAGTGGGTCATTACATAAAGTCTAATCGATCCAAGCTCCAAAATTCACGAGTTATGTAATGACATTTAAAATGTAAATGGCTGGAGGGGATGATGATCCTCCTCTCCCCTCACATGCCCTCTTTTTGTCAGGTTCACTGGCTTATCGTCTCTCCTCCTAAATCCCCCCTCTCCATACACACTCACACACACTCACACTAGTACACATACAGAGACCCAGATTCAACACATTCAGTGGCTGCCATGGTTTAGCAGCTCCATTCATCCATTCATCATAACAGCAGAGTGCATGTGTCAATAGTCCAATGTTACTGTGCTGCTGTGATTATAAGATCAATACATACAGCATAATGGTAATGTGTCCCATCCATGCCTGTGAGTGAGCAGCTGATCAGTACGGGTCGGGGATCTAAATAAACACTGTTTTTCCACCTGAGAGGGGTTTTGTTGTTAGATAATGCAAAAAGAATAATTATATTATTTACAAAATGAATGAATTTATTTTATAACTGATGCCTTTCATTTGGTGGAGCACAAATGCAGGGCATTGTTCATCAAATAACCAGCTACTGTAACTCTCGCTACGGTGGCTAACAGAATCAAACTGTTTTTACAAATCCACATTATTTCTTTGTTTGGTTCACCAATGCTGGAATGCCCTGATTTGTTGACTGAACAGTTAAAGGTATAGTTTTGGTGTTTTGTAGTGGTGTTGTATGAGGTACTTATCCATAGTCAGTGTATTACATTACAGAAGATGACGGTTGGCACGCCACCAGGTTGGAGAAACATATAGGAGTACCGACACCGGAGCAAAGTACAGTGCTGTGGACGGCAGTAAATCGTATTTTAGCCATCAAAAAAAAATGTATATCAGTTAAAGTGTATGCTATGTTTAGACATTTTTCCGATCATCTGAGCCTGCTGGCTTTGAAGAGAGCATAGGTAAGTTTCACTTTCAGTTCAGTTCCCCGTCGGAAAGGAAAGGAAAGGATAAAGCGTTGAAAGTATTCTAAATATATCGTACACTTAAACGGATATTGATGTTTTTTAAGTGAGCCCTTCTTTTAGGTGGCTAAATACTGTTTTTCTGCCGTCCCCGTCCACAGCACTGTATTGTTTTGCTTTGGTGTTTGTACTCCTGTCTGTTTCTCCAAGCTCGGGGCATGCTGACCATCATCTACTGTAAAGTAATACACCTACTATGGATAAGTACCTCATACGACCCAACTTCAAAACATCTCAACTATCCCTTTAAAGAACATTTTGGGAAATATATTTGCTCTCTTGCTGAGAGTTAGATGGGAATATTGAATATTGAAATATGTGTGCATACCCTAAAATGTCAAACTATTCCTTTAAAGTTCAGACTTGGTGACTGTATAGATAATTAAGTTGTGATTGCAATATCACCTACATGTATAATGCATTAAAAACTAAAAAAGTGAATTTTACTAGAGACGAAAAAATCATTCATAGTTTTTAACGAACCCAGTCACAAATCCTGTGGATTTGTTCTGTTGAGGGTTGTGAAGTGTAGTCGGAGCGAATCAGCTGCATTTACGTTCACATTATGTAACCACACAAAGCTCAGGGTAGGGCTACATAAAACATTAATTATACATTTCTAGTCATAAAGGATTTAGACTGCGTACTCTCCTCTTTAGCGACATGGCTGTTTTATAGTACATTGTGGTTAATAGAGTTTCCTTCCACTTTCAATTCAAGATGGTGGAGAAGTGAGACTCTGGTGTCGGATAGTTAAAAAAAGAGTGTTTTAGGGAGTGTGAGTCCAAACCGGTGTGCCTGCACCTTCACCTTCCAGCGTTGAACTCAATGGCCCTCCTGTTTGGAAAAACCAGGCATCGGAAAAACTAAAAAAAAAAAAAATGCCTGAGCAGAGAAATATTTTTTCAAGACCAGAGAAATGCATCGAGTCATTTAACAGGAAAAGAAACACCAGTGTGTGCAGGTACGCTGTTTGTGGCCCTCCACCTCTCCCATTGCCTCACACACACACACACACACACACACACACACACACACACACACACACACACACACACACACACACATACACTCCTGATATTTCCAGGCACCTCCTTTCTCTGCTCAAGGAAAGATTTAATGGTTTAATGTGTTTCATGCTGTCAGAAGGCATTGCTTCGGGACAGCATTAATAGTTTTATATAAACATTGTGCTTCTTTTCACTGGGACAGTTGAGTATTGCTTTATAAAAAGGAAAAATCCATGGATTATGACTCAGGACTCTACATTTATTTGCCTTTAAGGCACCTACCCTCACTGGGACTATGCATGTAGGCACAAAAACATGCATTTTATGGCTTTTTCTCCAGGGTTAAAGCTTTATTTTCATATCTCTTCCATCATTTAAATTTATATTAGAGTATAATTCAGTTCATTTAGGGTATTCTCAGTGTATGAAACCTTTCAGCCAATAATCTTGGTATCATAATAAAGGTAATACTTGTGAGATTTCTGCAGAGGTGTCAGCATCAGTATACAGTATATGTTACCCGGTCAGAATAAATGAAGATGGGACACCATTATTCAAACCTCTAAGATAAGATAAAATAAAATAATCCTTTATTAGTCCCACAGTGAGGAAATGTGCAGGATTACAGCTGCAAAGGGGGACAAACAACAAAAGGCATCTATTACAAAAAGATCTAATAAGCAAGTAAACAATAAAGATATAAAAGGTAAACAGTAAAAAACAAGATATAAAAATTGAGTGGTTTCAGACCATATCACAAAATCTGAACATTACCTGTGCACAGACTGCTAATAAAGTGAATCAGAGCAAAATTGTAGTTTAGTTTTAGGAGAGGCATGTTATGGTGGAATCTTCAAATTGGCCATTTGGGTACCATCTGTGCCATTTGGAAAGGTAGAGTGCAATCCCTCTATACCATGCAAATGAATACAGACAGCAGGAATCAACCCAAAAATGACCCGGAGACATTGAAGTAGTTAGCCATTAGCATTGATATGCCCTTGATCACAACTTCTGATCACAAAACAGCAAAGGTAGGATTTATTTGATGGTTATGGCTGTATAAAGTGAAGTTTATTTTCTTCGGCTGCTGGTTTAATGACTTTTCATAACCAGCAGATGAATTTTCATAGCTTTCATAATGATATATGTGTGTGTGCTGGCGGGTAATGTTAGCATGAAATACAGTTAGTTAGCATGAAGTAGCATAATTGCTAGCACCACTATGCACGTCCCAGCCAACATGGTTATGTGGGCCCCACATGGGTTATGCTGGGGGTACCTGGATACCAATCGGGTATGGGCCCATAATGGGCATCTTATCTGGGGCCCACTTGGATCAACTAAGTAGAGCCCATGTGGGCTCCCCGTGTGGGTCCTAGTTGGGTCACTATTGGGAAATTAGTGCATGGGGCCAACATGGAAACTGTGGACAAACCCACTTACAACCCATATTTCAGGCCATGTAGTCCCCATGTAGTTCCCATATAGAACTTAAACCTGGGGCCGAGATGGGTTTTGGTTTATGTTGCCCAGATTGGGCTCATATAACACCCAGTGTCCTCCTGCATGAAGCCCACAAGGGCAATTGGCATGGGTTCATTATGGAAGCCATGGACAATCCCATATAGGGCCCATTTTCAGCCCATTTACTACCCACATGGGCTCCACATACAAATGTTGGCTGGGGTGCAGTGAACGTTATCATGTTTTTAGCTTTCATAATGACGTATTGTGTGCGCGGGCAGGTAACGTTAGCATGAAGTAGCATAATTGCTAGCACCACTATGCGCTTTCAGTGACCGTTAGATATGTGCTCATGTAAGTTAACATTAGTTTCTTGGTGTTGGAATTGAGTTTCGTTTCGGTAAAAAAATGTTCTTGTATTGGCTTTTAACCAAGCTTCTTCTGGTTATTTGGGTAACGTATGCAGGATGAATGTGTTTCTATATGTTTAACATGTCATCTGGTGTTTTTTTGGCACTCTTGTTTCAGGAGGATAATAGAGTAGCTATCAGCTATCGAGTTGAACATTATAAGAAAGACAGCTAACGGTTTCAATGGGTCCGTCTACATTCGTCTCTTTCTTTGCTTTGCCCACAGAAGCTCATATCTTGTGTTTACACAGCTGCCATGTTGGCCCTGTGCCACTTTGCATTGTGGAAAGGAAACCTATAGTAAGCCTGTTATCAAAAAGGAGAAACCCCAGCTACTTAGGCCACATTTAAAGGTCCCATATCATGCTCATTTTCAGGTTCATACTTGTATTTTGTGTTTCTACTAGAACATGTTTACATGCTGTAATGTTAAAAAAAAAAAACTTTATTTTCCTCATACACTTATATCACCACCTTTTTCTCATTATATTACGACTTTTTCTCGTAAAGTTATGACTTTATTCTTGTAATGTTACGACTTTCTTTCTCATAATATTATGACTTTATTCTGGAAATCTCAGATGTTTTTTCCCTCAGTGTGGCCCTAATACTCTGTAGTACATTTGCACTTTGGCCCTCACTGCATTAGACTTATATGCTATATACTTAGACTATAAACTGTGTTACCTTCATCACAATGATCAAATGTTTTGTTTCTCCAGACAGATTTTCTTCTTTTTTATTTTTACCTAAAATGGCTCTTTTGATGGTAAAGGTTGCTGACCCCTGGGTTAGGCTATAGTGTTAGCATGCTAATATTTGCTAATTAACATTAAACACAAAAAACAGCTAAGGGGTGCCATTAGTTTTGCAAGAATTTGGTCATAAACCAAAGTATTGGACAAATTAGAATTTTGACCTGATGTTTACAATTACAGGAAAAGTCAGGGGGTCACCAACGCTTTTCCAGTTAATCCTCTGGGGAACATGAATATCTGTACCAAATTTGATGGTAAACCATATAATAGCTGTCGAGATAATTCAGTCCAGGGACATGAAGAAAGCCAACAGCATCACAAAAGGACACCACTAAAAAAATGAACACCATGCCCATCTATTCAATTACATTTATCTTTCATGTGACCATACAGCAGCACATTAGAGGATGGTGGCAGCACAGAAAGATGCTTGTTTTTCATCATCTTAGCTGCCTCACAGACTGAGACAGAATGAGGACAAGTTAAAAGACGAGACAACGGGATGCCTCAAAAACACAGCGTGATATGACAGGAGTTTTTAGTGGAGGAAACTGAATGTACAGCAGGTAAAGGCATCATGCTGGTGTGTCACTGAACCAGTGCACATCTGTACTGACAGCAGCCAGACAGGCGACAGGTGACCTCCCAATGATGAGATAAAATGCCTTGAGACACATGGGAAAGCCGCTAAAGCTGAACATGTCACAACCACATTCATAAGGTTTCAGTCTTTTCAGTGATTCAATGAATGAGGATTTATTGTTTTCACCTCTTGACTAATTCTATTTATTTGTGTGTCTGCAGCTTGTCAAAGCAGGGAGCCACGCCTTTTCAGAGAAGAGCTTCAAGAGGAAACGGATGTGCGAAGTATGCAAGCAGAACATCGACAACCCTGGGGCTTTCTGCAAGGGTGAGTCCACGTCTCTGTCAGGTCAGGCAGAGACGCGGCAAGAGTGGATACACACCTAGACCTGATATTGATGAGCTCACCCAGACTGTCCTCTGGTCCTGTCACTGTCAGACTAAAACATGTACTCTCCTTTTCTGTGTGCAGAGTGCAAGGTTGCAGTTCACAAGACATGTGAAGCCAAGGTAAGCCGTACATTTTGCCTCACTTTACCTTCCTCCTGTCCTGAGCAAATTGTGCTCCTGTGTCAGAGGTTCAGATGCTAATATGGTGCGATTTTTAAGTGGAGTAAGCCATGTGCACTGACCTAGATGTCTGGTTAAAGAAGGCCACCCCTCCTCAACTGCAACCAGCCAGGTTGCTATGAGTAATTCAGTCATGTGTTAACGTGGCATAGCAGGAGCTCCCAGGAGTCCTCGAACACCCGGGAAGTCCCTGTGACACTCTGATACAGCGTGATATGAAGCATTTTGCGCTTATTAAAGAGTAATATTTTACACCACACTCTGATACCCATTAGCATTGTCTGTGAGAAGTGCTCTCAGGATTATCAGAGGCAGCACAGCTCAGGGAGATGGTACCTGGAGGAGGAAGACTGTGTTGTGCTGGTTGTACTAGATCAGTGGCTTTTACTGAAGTAATAAGAAAGTCAAGTACAGAACTGAACTGGAAGCTACTTGTTTGCAAGATATACACTCTCTAAGGCACGTTGGACAATCCTCCAATGTCCATTTGTTAGAAATAGAAAAGGAAATAGTCCGATGAATGCTTTCAATCACTGCGAAATAGAAGCATTTTAGCCCATTAAATTCCCTCACTGTGTCCCTGAAAGCCCTGAGAAATACTAACTACTGCTAGTGAGGACAAGATGTATGTAAGGCTTTAATATAGCAAGAATTGTCCTTGGCAACTTGTAATGTTGTACTGAGTCAGGAAATTTCTTCTGGCAACAAGGCAAAGAAAGGAAGTGGTGTGCTTTTGGTTTTCAACTTGTGATAGTGATTTTGGTGGCATTAGTGACACTTAAAATGCTGGAAGCCAACCGCTTTGCATTGAAACAAGTGCAATTATCTCAATTATCTTATTTTCACTTGTTTTAGGATGTTACTCAGAGCATCCCCTCTTTTTCTCAACATAGCTCTTTTCTGTTTATCTCACTTCTCTGTATTTGTAGCAGTATTGTTAGGGCTTTATACCTTTAACCTTTGACACTCCATGCTAGCCTTTTTTAAAGACTAGGTCGGGTCCCACAGGTTTACATCGTTTGTTTTACCGATGTGAGGAAACACACAAAAGCCTGTTAACTCCACCTAAATGCATTTATTTGATTTATCAAACGTATATCTCTTCAAAATGGCTCATTTACCTAATCAAGATAATGAATGGTGATGTGGGAAGGTTAATTTATGCACAAATTTGATTTATATACTATTGTGAATTGTGTTGCAATGGTTTGTCATTTATTTGGAAAACACTGCTCCATACTATTCACATATAATATATGAGGTGTGTTTAATAAGTCAGATTTTCATATTGCAGTAATTGCACACCACAGTGTATGAGCAAAATGTAAGCATTAGCTTATTGCCTAAAATGGAAATATAAGATACCGTTAAAAGATACCGAAAATGATCTGAAAACGCTTTGCTGCAACAATGGATCGCAATTGCAGATTATTTTCTCACATTACATCAGTGGTGAATGTGAGGTGTTGTTGTCAGTCCCTCAGAATCAAAGAGAAATTCACCGTTTTGCACTGCCTTTAAACAATAATACAGGGTAAAATCCATCATAGAGGAGGCAGGGACATTTTTGTCCACAGACTGTGACCTCAATAGATCAGACTGTCATGCAAAAAATTGTGTTTTGAGCAAGGAGCCTAATCTTTGTTGTTTTTGAGTGGATTTGTTTTATTATAAGAGGCGCTGCATAAAAGAGAAGCTCTTTTTCTGTCCACAGCTTATATCAAACCACTGGGAGTAGCTGCCTCTGCTCTCCCGTGACTCCGCTCACAGCAGTTCAGTGTCACACACCACTGAGTGTGTTCATGACCTTGCTGTAACTGTGCTTACACTGTCCGAAAGCAGAGTCAGAGAAAAACATCACCCATCGTCTTTATTTCTCAGCTCTTCAGGACAGCTCAAGCCTGTGGGATTTATGACTGGGGTGGGGGGAGTTTGCCTTCCTGTCCCCTTCTCCTCTTCCTCCTCCTCCTCCACCACACACTGTAATAGTATACAACTGGGCACTACCAGCTGTTGTGCCTTAGCAGCATGTATTAAAAGAGGATTATTATTTTTGTCATACTCGTCCCCCTGGTCGCCACGGCGATAGCCAAAAACAACTCGTGGTGGCTTCAGGATAGGCAGGCGCCGTGGACGAGAGTGGACATCGTCACACGGGACGATGATCAATCTGGGTAGGAGAAGCCTGAGTGGGTAAATATAGAAAATAACAAGAGTGCCGTAGATGCCTGTCAGTGAGTGATCACGGGGGGCTGACGCAAATAAGCGAGAGGCAGCTGGGGGAGGCAGACTGTGTGTGTGTGTAATCAGTCCCGTTTGGGGGTATTCATAAATAAAGGGGAACATTGGGTCAAGGCTGCTGTCTGCTTCATGTCACGCTATGCTCCCACTGTTTGTTTCTACGTGCTGCTCATATGTCAACTCTTGACACTTCTTTCATCTCTTGCGTCTCACTGTCATCATCTTTGTCTACCTTTCATCTCTGTTAGATTTCCTGATGTTTTATAGAGTCACAGTTAAAGCTTCTCCCACCTTCTCCGTGGTGTTTTTTATCTTCTTTTCAAGTCTTAAATGCTTTCATCAGTGCCAGCTTAGTACCATCTCCATAACAGTCAACACTAGCTTTTTTTTTGCATCCTGCAGTCCATCTAATTCTGCCTCTTTGTCCTGCTGCCACTTGTCATCTCTCTCTCGGCCCTCAGGTCACTGAGAGGTCACTGGACATCAGCACTCTGCAGGGCTGCCCAGTGTTTGCATGTGGCGTATTGATGTGTTTGTGTGTGTGAGTGCACGTGCAAGGGAAAGCACTCTTACTGCCGGCGTGCTTTACTGTCTCTGTGCGTAAATGACACAGGCATATAGAGAGAGGGGAAAGCTATGTTGCATGTGCTGCTGGCACAGTGGGAGTGTGTGTGTGTGTTATCGTGAGAGAGGGAGGGAGGGAGGCAAAGGGAGTTGGTGAGAGAGAGAGAGAGCAGAGAGAGGGAGGTGGTGTATCCCACTCTATAGACAGGACTGCTCAGAGGCAGAGGGAAAGACTGAAGCTGCTTGTTGAGAGGTAAAAACACGCTCTGTATTTACTGAGTAAAGCTGTTGGTTTAGTTTATTCATATATATACTCAGCATGCCAGTTTTGACTTTTCATTTCTGTATTTCTCTTTCCTACCGAGTTGCAATCTAACAACCCTTAAAGCCTCTCCACAGTGTTTGCTCTGATAATGCGGCATGTGATGCATGTGTGCACATTATTCCATTAAGGAGCTAGAGAGGCTCTCGCTTTTTCCCGGAAAGAGGATTTCATTTACTGTGATTAAAGCAAGTGCAGAAAATGAAGGGGAGGACTCCTGCTGTGACCTACAAAAAAATACACAGATTTTAATTTTTAATACTAGAGAGTGAAAGATTTACTTTTTAATGAGATAGTTCAGTATATGTGCAGGTTAGCAAATTACAGAAACTGCACCTAAACCTTATTCTATGTGCTACTGTACATGTCTGGAAATGTAAAAAGTTGTAAAGCTGTGCCAGACACAGTGTTTTGGGGATAGATTTGATGTGTTTGTCTGCTTGTGTGTGCATTTGCAAGTGTCTGCATACACCAGCGTGCATCTATCTGTATGCAGAACCTTTCTTACTTTTAATTTGATCAACATTTATCTACTCTGTGTACAGCTTGTGTATGCTGCTGTGAGAATGCAATTTCCCCACTGTATCTATCTACTTCAGCACTGTGCATACATGTCTGTGTAGTGAGTACGGACAGTCATCTATGACCAAAGGGCACCTGACAGGGACAAATGTTTGTATCCCAGACTCAGCTGTCCTAAACATCACCTGATGGATCCTAATGTTGCATAGTGAAATACAGATGGTTGCAGTGTCTGCTCACACACACACACACACACACACACACAGACACACACACACACACCAGCTGTCCTGTTTATGTTCCATGCTGATGTATGAATTGATATAGCAATTATGATGCTTTATGGAATATGTGCTTGTGTAATAAGCAAGTGTTGTACATAATAGTGTTGTCCATTAGTCCTAATTAGTGCTAGTGGAACTGCAACAGTTTCTACCTCAAACTTTGGCATTTCTTGTTACTTATGTGCCGTTATTTACAGCGATACCGATTTATCTGCAGTATGCTAATATCGCCTCATTTATCGGTCTAGCTCTTGTCCAGATGTTGTGAATTTCTGTTGCTTCTCTCCTATTAGGTGTCTTGGGCAACAAGTGTCATGTTTTTCAACCTCTTCTGTTTTGTTCGGGTCTCACCACGGGGAGGCCGGGTGGACATGTTGTCCTGTGGTAGCACGACGTGTCAAAGGCACATCAATGGGAAGGTAGAAGCGGCTTTAAGTCGATAGACATTGGAGAACTCAGTAGGATGGAGGTTGAAGTGGATGTTGTGGATAGAAAATCCTGTCAGATGAATATCTGTGTAACTTCATTAAGGTTGTTGTTGCTATTTATAACCAGCATGATGCACTGTGTACAAAAAATATCATGGTTAATTTGATTTTACTGCTTTGCTTGTCTTATCAATAATTAAGGGAGAGTGCACACATATGGATGCATGCACAGTGTTTATATTTACCCATTGCTTTTCATTTCCTGAGAGCAAATTGATAAGTACAGAGCAAGACTTGTTTAATATTCCAGCCAGGAATTATACAGCTGCTGGTTTTTGGCATGTCTTTAAAACAATTGGAGCTTATCTGAGCATCATTTATGGTATATTTCTTTTGACAGTCATGTGTTCGGTCGATAAAGACAGTAAGTTGTGATAAATGTGTATTATTTTTCAATTATTGGATGTTAAATGTTGTTGGGCAAAGCGCCAAGGACCAAATACAAATGCACGTTGTACCATGATGTTGTCAGACATAGTTGCCAGATCTCTTGAAAACTTCACTGTTACTGCCGCCAGAAAGGCAAGTGGATTTGTGAGACGACTGATGGACGAATAGACAAAATGAGCCTTTAAGTGTTCGGGACGTATGGTCTAAAATAAGGAGCTCAATCAAAATAGCTCTGTGAAATCTCTCTGCTGTGTGTCAGTGGACAGTGTGTTCAGCTGTTGACATCTGTCTCCCATCCAGCGTTTGCCTCTCCTCTTTCCTCCTTCCCGTCCTCCTGATGCCTTTTTCTCCCTCTCTAAGCTCCGTCTATATCTCCACTCCCTGGACAGTTCGTTTTATTTGCTTTGAGTTGTGCTTCCTCTTGTTCCCTTCTTCTCCAGGGCCAGTTAGGGACTTGCCCCGGCTGTGCTCGATGCTTATCGAGGTGTCATCTGATGTTGTTTATTCGAGGGGAGCTCATACTTGTATCTTACAGCAAGGGATGATTGTTGGTATCCTGTCCCCAGGCACTGAAAGTAAAGCGAGAGAGAGACAGAGTGTGAGGTAGTAGCAGAGGGGAGTGACAGACTGCAGGGGTTAGGAAATGCAGAAATGAGGGCTCAAAGATGAGAGAAAACAGAAAAAAGGCAGAGCGATAATGAGAGAAGAAGGAGAGGGGATGCCGTGCTTTCATGTGAAGCCTCCTAAATCACAGCCGCTCCTAAATTTGCCCTCTGGTACCCTGGGTGAAATGTTAACAGTCTGTACAGGAAAACAAAAAGCCTCAGAGTTTTATTTAGCTTTCAGGGGACTTTGGCGTTCAGTGTCTTTTTGTGAGACGATGGAACTTGGAAAAAGCCGTGGTTATTTTGCTTTTCCACTTTCAAATCGGGAAAGCTTACTCACTTCTCCCTCTCCAGAGTGTGATGTCAGCTCCGAGTCGACTGTCAGAATGAAACTCGCTCCTCCTGGACGGCGTACCGACGCCCGTGTCTCATACACTCACATTTATCTACAGCTTCCCCGTAACTGACTCAGCTGCGCTCTCGGCAGATCTCTGTGTTGGATTTCCTCTCCCTGGAATAGGAGAGATGATTCAAGATGTGGCAGTGACAACTTTGAAGATTCGTGCCACAGTCACTCTGTTGTGGAGCAGCCAGGAAACTTTGATTTAATGTAGATTGATGCTGATTAATCCAATCATTCAAGCAAATTCTTTGTTGATCAGATAGGCAGTAAATGTCAGAAAGTCCATCACAATTTCTCAGAGAACGAGATGATGTCTTAACATTAGTTAGACATTTTGGCTAATACATGTATTTGTCTTTGTTCCCAGAGTTAGATGAGAAAATCGATACCTCTCTCGGTTTAAGCCAGCAGCTAGTTAGCTTAGCTTAACATAAAGACTGAAAACAGGGCAAAACTGCTAGCCTGGCTCGGCCCAAATATAACTTAATCCACCTACAAGCACCTTTAAAGGTCCAGTGTGTAACATTAGGCAACATCTCACAGTGAGGTTGCAGATTGCAGCCTCTCCCGTGTGCCAAGCTTGTAGAAGAACTATGATGGCCGACGGGAAAATGCGAATGACCCCATCTAGAGCAGTTGTAAGAGTAGCGTAGGTCATTTAGGATAATAGCAGAGTCAGTGTGTGTGTACGTGGGAAGTGAGTGATGAAGCAAGAAAGAGAGAGCGGTGGTGAATGTGTGCAGAGGAGCAGAAGACAGAGTTAGTTTGAGAATATCAAGTGAATGTACAGTGGAAGTTGTAGTTTGTGCAGAAATAAATGCTGCAGCTCCTCAGGACCAGAGGTTTCCCGTCTAGCCGGTAAAGTTAACAGTGTTTGGTTTGTCCGTTCTGGGCTACTGTAGAAACATGGTGGCCGCCTCCGTGAAGAGAGGACCCCCTCCGTATGTAGATATAAATGGCTCATTCTAAGGTGACGAAAACACAATGATTCTTAATTTCAGGTGATTATACACTAAAGAAAACATACTTATTATTATTATATTCCATTTCTGCCAATAGTTCCCTCTAAATGTTACACACTGTTCCTTTAAAATATATAACGTGTTAATAAGTGAAATTTAGGATTCTTTAAACTTCGGACAAAGTAAAGCTAGTTTCTTCGTTTTCAGTCTTTGTGCTGAGCTAACACATCCGGCTGCTGGCCATATCTTCATATCCATCTCACCCTTGTCGAATAATCAAAATATAACAGAGAAAAACAGCACACGCTCACATTTGAGAAGCTGAAAATAGAGAATGGCATTTTTTGCTTTAATGAATGAATGATAGGTGTTACTTGCGATCTGAAGCACTAAACAGAGCAGGCATCCAGTCAGTCAGTCAGTCACTGAGTGCTGTCATTGGCACCTCAGTACATTCTCGCTGATGAACAGGACAAACTGAACCAGATGGCTCGGCTCCCAGTTGCTCCACTACGTACAGTCCTCATGCATTAATGAAGACCCTGAGGCTGGCAGAGCCACCAAAGACACGCGTACATACACTCTGCGTGGTTGTGTGTTTATATGTGCGTGTGTACGTGTGGACCCAGGTTGACCAGCGCTGACATCCTGTTACAAATTGCTTCCTGTTGACTCTGGCGTCTTCCTCCTCTGCCTTTATGCTGCGTGTCAGTTCAACCCTAGTCGTCTTCTGTGTGCACGTCATGTGTGTGTGACGATGCATGTTTGTGTTTACACACATGTGCATGTTGTGTCTGTCTCCTACTGTTCCTTCCTGGAGCCGACCACTTTATCCACTTAACTACCATTATTAAACCTATTAAGAGAGGAGTTCTCCCCTATGGCTGAATCTCTGTGTTCTCATTCATTTCCTACCGTAGGTTTTATAACATGTTTGCGATCCGTCGTCGTGCATTAACACACTGGAAAGTACAGATTATGCTTGTTCTGCTGTGGAATGTGAGAATAACTGATTGACTAAAGATCCAACAAATAACAGCTGAATAACAAATACAGAGTATCAGTACAGTATATCGTCTGTCAGTCTCTGTGAGACCTGCATGATGACATCATCTTGGCAGTTTAGCAGTTGCATATTTTGTTGTTTGTTCTCTACCAATTACAGCATGCCCTTTCCTCCTTCATTCCCCCTTTTACTCATTCCTCCCTGGATCACATGTCTGTTTATGTTTCCCCATCATCACTCTCTCCTAAACTCTGCCAGTCTTTCTCTGTGCCCTTCTGTAATGTCTTTTGCCATCTCCTGACAGTGTGTGTGCCATGAAATAAGAAAGCTGTCGTTTGGGTTTATGTCATGTAATAGAAAACCCATCTCCTGTACTCATGGCAAATCTTTTTGGACTATTTTTTTTTTAAAAGAAACCTAACAAATCAAATGTAACGTTCCAGGGTGCCATTGCTCCTATCCTGGAAATGTACAACACCACAACAAAGTGGAATGAACTGAAGATTCATGATAAGTTGTGTTCTATTTTCAAGGTCCATGGCCATGATTGTCCATAGTTAATCGAGATTAATCACAAATTAATTGCACATTTTTGATCTGTTATGATGTGTACCTTCAAGGGAGTGACGTATTTGATACTCTTATCAACATGGGAGTGGGCAAATATGCTGCTTTATGAGATGTATGTGTGTGTTTAATATTGGAAATCAATTAACAACACAAAACAATGAGAAATATTGTCCAGAAACCCTCACATGTACTGCATGAGGATCATGATGCAGCAGCCACTCACTATGATAAATATACTGTATGTATCAATGGTTGCCTCAGTTTCTATGTTATTATTTCGACAATGTCATGTTGGTGTTGCCGACATGATGAACAAAGTCAAACTCAACCTGAACTGTCAGGGACTGACATCAGATACCCTCACAATTACATTTTCTGGTGCTCAGATCAAAACTTGCTTGACAATCAATCGTAGTGAGCATCAGGAGCCTTTATTTTTTGTCAAAGTTAGAGCAGGTATAATTAGCTCTTAAAATTATTACCTCAATATAAAAAATGGAAATTAAAAATGTAGTTTTGAAAATATCCCACGGTATTGATTGTATACCTTGGCTTGTTCTGTCAACATGAAACTTGTAGTGAGTGCATTTCTGCACTGTGGCTGTTCCTGAGTTGTAGATCGTTGTGATTGCAGGCATTTGACTTGTTAACCTGTTGCCTGACACCTGTCAGCACTCAGCCAAAGAGGGCAGCTCAGCTGTCAATCAGTCTCATGGAATAGGTCGAAGGTCAAAAGTTGACAGGGTGTCACCTGTCAAGGTTTACAGTGGGAGTTGTGCTGCAATGCTGAACGTTTGACTCCATTTCTCAGCTCGTTTCCTTCATTTTCTGTTAGTTGGGTCATGTTACTAATGCATTTCTTGTTTTTAATCATTTGATTTGATCTGCATTGTAAATAACTTCATCTCATGAGACCATCAAATGAGTTGGAAAGGTAACACATACCAGTTTCTCCTAGTTTGTCACTTCATGGTCAACTGTTATCCTCATAATAAACAATCCCGAAGTAGTGGCTGCAGCCGGTTCAAATGACCTTAGCTTCCCTCTCGCTCTCTCTTTCTCTGTGTATACGTGTGTTTGTGGATTTGGCAATTTACTATTAGCTCACCGGCAGAGCACAAGGACTGCACGCCACATGTAGAGACTTCCTCCAGTAAACTTTATCCCTCTCTCTCCTCTCCTTCTTTACGAGTCTCAAAACACAATCAATCATTTTTATTGCGTATTTATAACCCCTTCTTCTTATTTAATTGCCTGGTCAGCACAATAAACACCAGTCAGTGTGCAAAAGAAGAATTCAGAGAATTCAATGCAATGTCTTCTAGTTCTTGACATTTCTGTAGACATGCGTGCAGTGTTTGACTTTATGTGCATGTGTGTTAGTGTGCACCAATCTGTACGGGTGTGTATGTGTGCGTGTGTCTGACATCATGTGGAACAGCCAGATCTGTGCTGACAGCCTCTTCTTCAGATGACAGAAAAAAAGTGAGCGTGAATCTTAACCGTTCTCTCCATCATCCCTTCATCCTTCCAACCCTTCATCTGCGCT